>JASDQU010711799.1:0-21768 GCA_032191745.1 Picea mariana
GTCTAGTTGTTGCATAATTTTCTTTCCTTTGATTCCATGTATTTTTGTTGTAGCTTCTCCAATTTGTAGTGGTTGTTGGTCTTTGATAATATCTTGTTGAAGAGTAGTTTGGTGATGCCTTGTTCCATGAATATTGACAAGTCTTCCATCATCTTTCGTCATAATGTTGATATCATCTTTATTGTGTTCCTGGTAATGAGGGTGTCGATATTGTTTCACATTTGATGCTCTTCCTTCATTATGCACACCCATTTCATCTACATTATTTTCAGAGACAATGGAATCCTTTATCATCTTTGCTTAGTCCTTGATTACTCTATCCTTGAAGATAATACCATCATATTTCGCATGTACATCCTCTAGATGGAGTTCAACATCTTCAAGTATCTTTTGTTGACCTTCTTGAATCTTGTCTTCTTTCTCCTTTTGAAGCTGCAAGGTGACCCCATCTATGAAATTATGGCGTCCTTCTTCGATTTTAGATTTCATTTCTGATTTTACCTTATCGATATGTTGATGGGGCTTAAATACCCTGATTCAACGGTAGGAACCAAACCTGCCACCGAGGCCCAATTAGACTATGCAGTGTTTGGAGTGGAATGGTTCTCTAGATCTTACAATCTGGCCAAATTATTGATGAGATTTTGTGTTTTCTGGTGAATGCTCTTCCTTCGGTTAAGACAATGTTTTCTGTATTTTCTCTTAGGTGGGGCAAGTACAAGAGATGCAAGCCAGTATAAACAAACTTCATGAAGATAGGGAAAGAGTTTTAACTATTGGGAAGGGGTTGAGCTTGGGATAACCCACTACTCGAACATGGAGACAACAATCCTATGCCAAAGGACTTAGTAATAATACTTTAACTGAAAGAGCATCCAACTGATGTCTAAGAAAACTACTTAACATAAAGAAGACACATATATGATCAAGATCAGGGNGCTAAGGTAAACTACTTAACATAGATAAAGAAACACAATTGAAATCAATGTCACGGTAAGCAAAATAATTCATCTACCAAGACATTCATCACATAGAAGCACAATGATTTACTTTCATCATTTAAATCAAGGAACATCAAAACATTGCACCAGATAACTTGACAATAGAATTAATCGCTCTTACTCATTTACTGCAACATCGATGAAACAGGAAAGGAAGTAATTCTTCTCCAACTTCAATCACATACATCAAATGGAAATAGCTCGTCTCTGGTCCAGAAGGACTTCTTAATTCGTAGCAATCTCAAAATAATTATCAACAACCAAAAGAAAAGATTTCTTACAACAACCATCAACCCTTTGACAATCGATAGATGTTCCTATTTATAATATAAAGTCTTAACATTAATTAACGGTAAAATAAAATTTGAGCTAATCGAGAATCACCATGTGGTGTCATCATCTAACAGTCTTTCAACAATCCACCCGAGTTGTTTCTTGGAAAGGGTGGACTCTTTCATAATAAGACCATCTGATAAAGAGGTCTTCACAGGTGTTGGGCCATGGAAACCTGTGTTGTTTCATTGGAGCCACATAGATTCCCTCGATGTTTGTTGCATGTGCCTGATATTTTGTGAGGCTTAAGTTCAACTTTTGAAGTATGGCTCTGGTTTTGATTGGATGTCCTGTGAACTGTTGTACTTTCCCAGGCTTTGCATCAGTGACCTTTGTAGTTTCTTTGGCCCATGACGCATCTTGTTCGGCACAAAACTTGATTATTTCATTTAGGTCTATAAACATATCGAGGGTACCATACTCAGAGAGTCCGATGTCTTTCATTATTTTATTGATTTTATCCAAGTGATTTTAAAATCTGGCCCATTGTTCTTGGATTTGTTCGTGTGGGATTTGAGACATTTTGGCTGAGTATTCGATCGATCGCTTCATGCGATTGAGACTGATTTTACTTACTAGCCGAATGTCGTGGTCTTCTTTTTCTTGGCCTTTCTAGACTGCCTCAATAAACTCGAGCCTCTCCACTACCTGTTGTGCCTTCTCATACCATCGCTCCATTTCCTTACATGTCGTGAGTGCCATGAGAGTGTCTTCCTAGAATTCGGCTAATTTCGAGATTAACAATTGTCTTTCTTTCTTGAACTCATCGTAAACTTTACCGAACTCATGTTTTAAATACACAGCTATCTGTGTAGCACCCTTATAGTAATCGACAGGATGGCACAAGTGTTAGAGCTCCTTTTGGGCGGTGGTAAGTTCCTTTTCATCTCTCCTGGCTCTATCCAGGGTGGCCTCTGAGATGGATTTTCCCACACCAATCATCTCAGATGTACGAGCGTGTGCTATATCGATTAGGTTCTCCTCAATGACGACTATGATGGACTGATCCAGGGTGATTCTTCTCTTCTTTGCAGTCTTTTGAATGATAGCCTTTCTCTTTTGATCATAAGAGATTACACAGATGTCTGCGACCTCATCTACCGGGTCTGGTATCTGCTGATCACCCCATGTGAGATTGTTTCCCAAGCTTTCTGTAGTGTAAATTTGTTCAAGAGTGGGCTCTCGAACTTCTTCATTTTGCCTTGTAGATCCAACTTCTACTTGTTTCTCATCGAGGATCTAAGTATTGGGAAGGATAGAGGTGTCTTGTATGGACTTGTCACTTACTTCCTCATCGATCGTGGAACTGGCGATTTCCTTCCACGGAGGCTCGTCACTTGGGCCTACATCTATTTTTGGTTCATCGGAATTTTCTGTGTTGAGATTACCCTCAGATTCAACTTCCTTTTGTGGGATTCCCTGGTCCTGAACCCTGGTTCCAGCAGAAGAGACATTTTCAGGACTTGGGGAAAAGGTATTTTCGGGACCTTATTCTTCTTGGATGCACACTGGGGTGCCATAAGAAGGCTCTCTGCTCTCGTCATCACTGTATATATGTATTAGTGTGCTCAAGGGGTTTGGCACTTGTGTTTCTATCAACACCCGACCCGTATCTAGTTGAATTGTTCCTTCTCCCAAGAGATCAATTGGCGATATTGTAGACTTGATATTACCCGACCCATTGGTGCCATCGGTGGCTGTGAGACTAGGATTTCTAGCTTCTGTCAGAACTCTTTGGATGGTAACTAAAATTCTGGGACTTATGGCAGGATGTGGGTTATCCTACATCCATTTCATTAGTAGCTGAGACTGTTGGTATAAAAGTGCGGGAATTTCTTGAGTTGTTTGATCTTTAGGGAAAACTCTAATTTGTATCGAGGATCCCTGATGAGCCTCTGTGACCTCAATGTATTCTTGGGGGTTATTTGTTTCTTCCTCCAATTCATATGCTACTACTGCTTCAGGTTGTCCGCCAACTCCTTGAATTGCTTGCTCCAAGAATGTGGCATGTTCTTCATAGCTCAAATCTCTAAACCTAGTTCCTCTAGGATCGACCTTCTTAGTTGCCACCATATCCCAGTCTTCAGTGTTCTCGGTGAAAATTTCATCCTCAAACCAATTGTGGGCATAAGGCCAACAGGATGATACCTATCACGCGTGCAGCACGACCAATCCCTTGGGATCATGTTTGCAAAATTGGCCAGCTTAGAACCAAAATTACAATTGACCTATCCTAAGTTGTTTATCATGTGCGGTGTCTTTGACCATGCAGAAGATGATATGGAATCCATATGGTATGAAATCCCACTTCTTGTCTTTCATTAAAGTTGCATTGTATCCATGTATGATGGTTTGATAGCATATTTCTCCTAACACTAGCCAGTCGGGAACATAAAGGGGTAATAAATGTGGCGCCGAAAATCATGTTGTAAGTTTCTCGTTCGTCTAAATACCAATGACCAATTTTGACTATGACCTTCTTTTCTTCACTTGATAATCTAGGGCATTCACTCTTAAAGAGTAAGAAGTAAATGGGCGTAATAAAATGATCACAAATAATAGCATAGGATTTATTGTAATTGTTTTCCCACAAGATGTTGTAGTATACATGGACTACAAGCTCCAAAGGGTGCCAATTCAAGTTCATCCCAGCAAAAGCGTTCCTGGTGCAAATGACATCCATTAAATACAAAGCCATGTAGAAGGCAGGGGTATCTCCTTCCTTTGGCGCATGATCTTGTTTATGCATGTGATGAACTGTTTGGAGATGATAGCACTCCAATTGAAATCAATACTCGAAATGACGACTGTAAAGCCAAAGGCATCCAAGCTTCAAAAAAATGGGAGCAGTCTTTCTCGCCATGTAATCTGCAAAGAAGGGCCATGAGATAGGCATATGGTTCCCTGAGATTGACCGTCGGGTACCATCCAAAATTTCAGTTCATGAATTTCTTGTCTTCCCTCCACTAGGAAGCCAAGATTTTGCTAGTGTCATGAGAGGCATAGAAAATCACCACGAAATTAGTGTTCAACTTTTCTCCAAACTCATTGAGTTTGTAGTATTTCTGAACTTTTGATGGTAGGAAAACCTTGACGCATTCGTCATTGTCATCATTAATTAAACATTTATGTGCATCGGTGTGATCAATGAGCCGCTTTAAGAGCTCGACGCAAGGGAAAACCAAAGACCGGCTTGCCATCATGTGCAGATAAGAGCTGTGAATGTTTGGGAGGACCTCGTCATCAAGCTTCCTTGTATCAGGGTTGTTGTGCGGAGTATATTTAAGGGGATCTTATTTCTTGATCTTATTGAAGACTTCTTCCCAGCAAGGAAAAGTCATCTTTGCTCCAATGCTTGCCTATGTATCCCTGAAATATGGGGCCTGGACAAAGGGCTTCTTGGTGATCACCTTGATGATGGACACCGACTTAGGAGTGAACTCTAATTGTCTTGCAACTGTTGGGGAGGAGCCTTATCCTATTTACGATTCTTGCAGCTTTGGTGCCTGTGGTGATTTCTTGGTGGATGGGTTCTTTGGAGGCATTGTCCCTGCAATCAAAACCGCCTTTTAAATACATATACAGAGCAGCATCAGGTGAGAACATATACAAATGAAACGTAAAGCCATAAGCGAACCCATACCTATAATGCTTGCTAAGAAAACTGCTTAATACTCACTAGAATTTGGATGTTTCCTCTAGACTAGTGACTTCGTTCTCCTGTTTGTTCTAAATTACTTGTTGCGTAGAGTGGGATCACACAAAAAGGACTCAAAAGAATATAACCGAGAGATACTACCAGTCATCACAATTAGTTAATACGGGTGATAAATGCAGATTTCAAAATATAACGCTATCGGATTTCTTCCATTGAGACTTAACTGATTGACGGTGGAGGCGTGGATGGAGATGCATTGTATCAGTGAGTTTAACGGTTCGATTTTGATTCACGCACGAGCTAGTAACTAATGTGCGATCTATGAATTAACTAAATCTTTGAATGCAAAGTAATTGACACAGCTAGGGGTTAAACATCACGTCACATATTACCTTCATAAAGATCGAGGATCGACTACTATTTTAGATTGTTTATCAATGTTGCTATTTTCTTGATAAAACTCTCGATACTGGTGATGTTGGGATTGGTGATGTTTAGGGTGTCAGTGGTCGGTGGTGGAACTCCTCTTTTTTGTGACACTTATGATTACACTTCTCTATCAAAGTTGAAAGGACCGGTGTTCAGTGAAATATTTTCGGAGACTATATGCGTAAAAGAGATACTCTTATCAGTCGACGCCAAAGAATGTCGGCACTTGGCTTCTTTGACTTCCCATACAATTTTTGCTACCTTAATATTTCACCGATGTCGAACTTCTCAAGTAAGCCGGGAGAAATCTAGGTCACTGGTTCCTTGATGAGTCGGGGTGTTTCACAAGATGGTTCTTAATATGCTCAAGAGAAACTCGGATATGAAACATATCAAATAAGAAGGTTATCAGGCTCAAACCACAGTGAAAACAATCGAAGGTAGAAGACAAGGTGGTACCCAAAAGGAAGTGGTCGTAGAACTTTTAGGGTGTGTTGAGCACTCAAAAAATGGCGATTCATTGGGCGAATGTAGTCTCTGTCCCATAAAACAGATATCGTTGGTCCTTCTTTTATTCGTGCCAACTGGAAATATATATATATATTTTTAATAACTTTTATTGTGTTGTTATTATTAGAAGTACTTCTTTAGGGCTTGGTTGTTTACCAGGAGGGTGTCAGGTTCCCCTCTCATATTTTGCAAACAATAAGTACCTACCACGATCTTCTAAGCCACCTGAAAAGGCCCAAGCCATAGGCTCTGAAACTTGGAATGCTTCCCTTTGTGTTCATTTACCTTATCCCACTTTAGAACTAAGTCTCCTACTTCAAAATTATTTTCTTTAGCCTTATGCTTATCGAATCATCTTTTCACTATCTGTTTATGGGCTAAAAAATTAGACTTATCCCTTTCCCTCTCTTCCTCCAGCATGAGAAAAGTGTTGATTCTTTGTTGCAAGGTCAATGATTTATCATCGTTAGAATATTGGGTCAATTAGAGAGATGAAAGATAAAGCCCATTTGGGACAATGGCTTATTGTCTGTAGACCAGGAAGTACAGGGAATTCCTTATAGCCTCTTTGGGTGTGACCCTATCAACCCATAGGGAATTATGGAATTGGTTATGCCAATTTATATGGCTATCTGCAACCGTATTTTTTAGTATCCTCACCAGATTCATATTGGTTGACTCTGCCACACTGTTTCCCTAAGGGTAATAATTTGCAGAGTACTTGATTATGATTCCTTTGTCCAGAGATAACTCTGTCAATAGGGTAGAGGAGAAGTAGGGTGCATTATCAAAGACTAGAATGGAAGGAACGCCAAACCTTGTAATTATTTTTTGTTCTATAAATTGGATGACTATTTTCTCATTTACATGGGTGAGAGGAATGTCCTCTGCCCACTTTGTGAAATAGTGGGTGGCAGTAAGAATATACTTGTGCAATTTTGAATAATTGGGCATAATTTCTCCTTTGATATCCAACCTCCACTACTCAAACGGTCTAGAGATGGTTACAGGATGAAGTGGGATTGTTGCTCTTCTCTCCTTGCCAACACTTATTTGACAAGTCTTACAATTCCTGGCGTAAGCATGAGCATATTTGAGCAAAGTGGGCTAATAATAGTTGGCTCTCAGAAACTTATGAGCGGTGGTGTTCCCTGCAAAATGTCCCCCAGTGGAGCCATCATGAAGTTCTTTCAACACTTTATCGGCGTCTTCGCGTTTGAGACATCTCAATAATACCCCGTCATAGTTGATCCAGAAGAGTACCAAATTTATGAGGCGATATTATGCGGATTTTAATCGAAGGGCTCTCCTTTCTCTGGGGTTGATATTTTCGAGACAAGTCCCATGATGTAATAGATGAGCCAAATCCTTGTACAAGGAGTCTGGTCCTAGCGAAATGTATGTTGCTTCACCACACCACAGTGTTATTTCATTATACCACCCTGGATCTTGGTTTGCTTGATCTTGAGCTTTGGCTGCGAGCTTGTACAAACCTTGTTCTTTTACTAACTTGGTAGGTTTTATATCTAGATCAAATTCCTGGACTACCGCCATCCAGTTCCCTCTTCTTTCTCCCATTTCTTGTTGGTTAAACAAGGATCGGACTGCGGGGTGTGGCACAATCACCTTAGTGTGATTCTTGAGGATGTACGACCTAAAATTCTTTACTCCTTTATAGACTATGTAGGCCTGCTTGTCTATGGCAAGGTAATTGAGCTTATCTCCTTGAAGGTTGGTGCTCATGAATGACATCGGGGCTTTGTTGTTGTCCTCGTCCTTCTGAGTCAAAACCGCAGCTAGCGATTGGTCAGAGGCGAAAGTATAAAGGTTAAAGTCTCTATTGAAATCAGGACTTTGCGATAATGGGGCCCAGGATATGGAAGCTTTGATATTGTTGAAAGTGTCTTTTCATTTGTCATCCCACTTAAACTCGAAATCTTTGCGAATAATTTTTTGTAAGGGTTTGATGATTTCGACGAAGTCGGTGATGAATTTCCTTACAAAATTAATTTGCCTGAAAAAAGACTGCATAGCCTTCTTGTTATGGGGTAGCAGGAATTGGGCTATGGCTTTAATCCTTTCGAGGTCTAAATTCCTGCTTGAGATATAATATGACCTAACAACTTACCTTCTTCAACACCGAAGATATTTTTCTTAGGATTGAGTGATATACCGTATTTTTAAGATATTTCAAAAATCCGAGTTAAGTGTTGGATGTGTTCCTCTCTATTCTTTGAATACACCGTTACATCATCTAAATACACTACCACACACTTACCTATAAGTCCCCGAAACGCCACATCCATTTCCCTTTGAAAGGTCTCTCCTGCGTTAATCAAGACGAAATCCATGCGTTTATAAGTGAAGGTTCCCCATTTGGTCCAGAAGGTAGTTTTTAATCGGTCTTCCTCTGAAACCAACACTTGGTTTTATCCTGAGAAACCATCTAGAAGGGAGAAAATTTTTAAGCCCGACATGGTCTGTAGGAGTTTCTCCATCGGCAGGATGGGATAATTGTCCTTTTCTGAAGCTCTATTGAGATTCCGAAATTCTACGCATAATCGTATTTCTCCTAATTTTTTTCTTATTGGAACAAGGTTTTCTACCCAGGCATAATGTCTAACTTGGAAAATTATATTCGCATCTAAAAGCTTCCTTAACTCTTGATATATTAGGGGTTCCAAGGATGGGTGGTATTTTCGAAGCTTCTGTTGAAAAGGTTTGACTTCGGGTTTCAACGAGATGGTGTGTTGAATGATGCGGGTATCATACGTTTTCAAATATTTATAGGACCAGGTGAACACATCCTGGTATTGTTTGAATAATTTGAGGTAGGATTTCCTCTCCTTTTTAGATATTGTTTTGCTGAGATTTACATACTTTGGGTTGTTTGGGGTTCCAAGATTTACAATTTCATGGAGGGGCTAGGAGCTACCCGTCTTTGCGTTTTTAGGTCCTTTGAATCATTCCTTTAGATCAAACAAATTCTCTAGATTTGCTATCCCTTTTGGAATTGTGTGAGCCTTTGGTTTATCCGCGTGTTGACCCTCCCGAGGACTGGTTTCCGTTAGTTTCTCTTGGAACTCTTTATCGTCAATAGCGAGGTATTTGAAGTTGTCTTCATTAGTCAAGAAGCTTATGATCTATTCATCCCCCTCAAAGACTTTCCAATTAGAGATATTATTAGGTATTGATGGCTTGTAGATTAGTTCTACAGTGAATTGGAAGGCTTCGTAATATTCTAAAGGTGAGAGTCTTGAAGCAGCGGTGGCTAAGAAGTCAGCAAGGATGTTCTTTTCTCTGCGGATTGCAGTGATATTGAAATCTTCAAAGCGTTCTATCAGCCTTTGCACCTCCTGTTGTTAGTTCTTAAGATGAGGGGATTTGTAGTGTATAGTGTTTCTTACTTGCCTAATAATGATTTCTGAGTCTCCTAACACCTTTAATTCCTTGACATTAAGATCTATGGCTTTCTTTAACCCTTGTACCAAGGCTTCATACTCAGTAGTGTTGTTGGTGCACTCAAATTCTAGTCTACAAGACAAAAAATGGCGTTTACCCTTTTGGTTGATGAGGATGCAACCTGGTCCCAGACCCTCTTGTGACTTGGATCCATCAAAATAAAGGGTCCAAATTTGCAAGCAATGATTTCCATTCCAATCAGTGTTCCGCTCTTTGATCTTTTCTTCCGGAAGACCTAACACTAGGTCTTGACAGAAGAGAGGATCTTCCATTGGCATCGAGAATTCTTCTTGAAAGATCATCTCAGATATTTGGGTAAGTGAAACCTTGGACAGGAGAGGATAAAAATTTCCAAAGTGAGAATCACAAGAATAATTCCCTAGTATGGGAAAATCGATAGAGGCTGGTTCATTCGGGGTTTCCAGGTCAGTGATCGTATGTTTCAGATATCTTTCCCTATCGATTATGATCATGTTCTTGTATCCCTTCAGCGATAGCCAAAGGTGTGCCCATTCTGTGTTGAAGTATTTGTTTAGTTTTTCGAACCAATCTCAGCTCAATAATACCCCATATGCCTTAGGGATATCCACCACAATGATGTCAATCACCTGCATGAAATTAGGATGAGTGGTTATCCTAATCATCACATCTTTGAGTTTTCCCATGACATTGACCTGTTTTCTGTCCACTTGTATGACATGTTTATCACTTTTTAGAGAGACAACACCTAATTTGTTACAAATGGCCAAGGGCATGACATTGGAAGATGCCCCGGAGTCTACCAGACAGTTGTGGAGATTCTTGTTGAAGAATTCAAACATTAAAAGGAAAGGCGGTACAAAAGGCCTCTCCTTCCTGCATTCTGAGTAGGGGGCAGATTATTCTCCTGACCATCATTGGTGGTCGGGTTTTCTACCGAACTTAGAGCTTGCAACAGAAGGTCTTTCTGCTGAGGGGTTCTACATATGTCCATAACCGATACATTAGCTTTCAGCTTCTTCAAATCTTCTACTACATTGTAATCTAATTTAGGAGAATAATGAGTATGGATACTTATAGGATTTTTATCGGAAATGAAAGGCATTCTCGGGCGATAAGAAGTTAATTTACTTTGTGAGGCACAATTGGCATCAATATCTTTTGGGCTGGGTTGACTCTTACTATGTGTATGTACCATCGATATCTCTGTGGGTGGTGCCTGAGGTTTAAACAGATCATCCAAAGATGCGATCACGTCGGGATCCCATATCATCATGGCCATGTCTTGTGGTGGATCAACCTCTTCCTGATCGATAATGTTAAAGGCCAAATTGCTGGATGGTTCGATGAGAGAGACTTGGCCCAAAAAATGATTGGCCATTAAATTCATGGCGTGGACCCACTGAGGAATTCCCTTTCTGAGTGGTTCTCTTGGTGGTATGTATAGAAATAATCAGACATGACATTCCCTAAGTCGATGTTTAGGTTGGTTGGGGGAGGTTCAATTGCTTTGAAAGGGTGGTTTCTTTTAAAGAAAGGCTTATAGGGTCTTTGGCCTTGGTTTCCCTCACCCACATTTATTTTCATATCTATAATCTCATTTGATAGTTTCTTGACCATGTGTTGTAGGTCTTCTATATATCCATTACCCTTATCGGGAGTTGGTTCAACCAGCTTCCCCGATGGTCTAGTCAAGAGGAGTCCTCTCTTGGGAGGGGGCTAGCTTTCTTTTCTCCATAGAGATGCCTGGCCTTCTTTACACCCTTTCATCTAGAACTCTATCATCTTGGCCTCTTCGAAATTATCCACAAGGGTTTCCTTAGCGGCTCTTTTAACGAACATGGAAATAGAGGTCGAAAGCGCATTGACATAGACCTCGATCTGCAACTCTCGAGCCGGTTTCGCCACGAGTTGAAATTTGTTTAGGATAGTCGTGAATCTATGATTGAAATCTTTGACCCTTTCCTTTCAGGTCATGGTGGTTGTGAATAATTTGGCCATAAGGGTTCCCGTGGTAGTTTCTTCAGCAAATTTGTCTAGGAAATCCTTTTGGAACTTAGTCCAGTTGGTTATGGATCCTACTGGCAAGTTAAAATATCAAGTGGAAGATGAGTTCTCAAACATGTAGAGGAAAAGTATGCATACCACATCTTCATGTTGAACGTTCATAAGCCTGATCGTGAGTATGAACTTCTTGATATGATCTTTGGGAAATCCTGAGGTTTCAGGATCATACTTGGGGAGAAACTTTTTCGGGTGCCGAGGGAGATTGTGTACTTGTCCAGGGATGGCCATGACGTCCCTGGCCAACCAAGGTTGGTTTTCTTGAAGTGGAACTTCACTCTCCTCCTTTTGACCGTTGTTCTCTTCCATATCTTTGGAGTCAGACTCAGGCTCTTCCTCTTCTGAAAGATTGTTATGTTCGGAGATGTCACCGACTGGCGTCTCGGGTATGAGGTTAAGAGGTTCTTGGATTTTGGTGATCGCAATGTCTATTAAGTCTTCGACGAAGTGTACGAAAACTTCGTCAGGAGTGATGACTACTAGTCTTCTTTATTGTTTTCTTTGAGGGAGGATGGGGGTGAAGGGAAACAAACCGATTTGTCATGCGTAGTATTTGGTAATCCTTCTAAACTGATTCACTTCCTCGTGAGGGAGGGTGTAAGTTATTTAAGGGTGAATATATCCTTCCTCGAGGTCAGGTGATTTATCCACTTCGGGAGTACTTGGTAAAGGTGGTTTGTTTGTTGGATGACTAGACATGCATGTGGGTCTTTATGAATCTATAGGCTATTTGAAATATCATATAACTTACATATTCAACCATTCATTCTCAATCCCTCCTTCTAGTGCCAATTCTGATGATGGGGTTGGAATCCCCTGATTCAATAGCAGGAACCCAACACGCCACCGAGGCCCAATTAGACTCTGCAGCATTTGGAGTGGAATGATTCTCCAAATCTTACAATCTGTCCAAATTATCGATGAGCTTTTGTGTTTTATGGTGAATGCTCTTCCTTCGGTTAAGACAGTTTTTTCTGTATTTTCTCTTAGGTGGGGCAGGTACAATAGATGCAAGCCAGTATAAACCAACTTGACAAAGATAGGACAAGAGTTTTAACTATTGGGAAGGAGTCGAGCTTGGGAAAACCCGCTACTCAAACATGCAGGCAATGATCCTATGCCAAAGGGCTTAGTAATAATACTTTAACCGAAAGAGCATCCAACTATTGTCTGAGAAAACTACTTAACAGAAAGAAGATGCATATATGATCAAGATCAGGGTAAGCAAAATAATTCATCTATCGAGACATTCATCACATAGTTGAGGTAAACTACTTAGAATAGAGAAAGAAACACAACTATAATCAATGTCATGGTAAGAAAAATAATTCATCTACCAAGACATTCATCACATAGAAGCACAATGATTTACTTTCATCATTTAAAGAAAGGAACATCAAAACATTGCACCAGATAACTTGACAGCATAATTAATCGCTCTTACTCATTTACTGCAACATTCATGGAACAGGAAAGGAAGTAAATCTTCTCCAACTCCAATCACATACATCAGATGAAAATATCTTGTCTTTGGTATAGAAGGACTTCTTAATTCGTAGCAGTCTTAAAATAATTATCAATAACCAAAAGAAAAGATTTCTTACAACAACCATCGACCCTTTGACGATTGGTCGATGTTCCTATTTATAATATAAAGTCTTAACAACAATTAACGGAAAAATACAATTTGAGCTAATCAAGAATCACCACGTGGCATCATTGTCTAACATCCTTTCAATAGTCCACCCGAGTTGTTTCTTGGAAAGGGTGGACTCTTTCATAATCAGAATATCTGATAAAGAGTTCTTCACAAGTGTTGGCCCATGGAAACCTATGTTGTTCCATTGGAGCCGAATAGATTCCCCTGATGTCTGATGTGTGCGCTCGATATTTTGTGAGGTTGAAGTTCAACTTCTGAAGTATGGCTCTAGCTTTGATTGGATGTCCTGTGAACTATTTTACTTTCCCAAGCTTTGTATTGGTGACCTTTTCACATTCTTCGGCCCATGACGCAACCTGTTCGACACACAACTTGATTATTTCATTTAGGTCGATAAACATATCAGGGGTACCATACTCAAGGAGTCCAATGTTTTTCATTATTTTATTGATTTTATCACAGTGATTTTGACATCTGGCACATTTTTCTTGGATTTCTTCATGTGGGATTCGAGACTTTTTGGCCAAGTATTGATCGATCACTTCATGCGATTGAGACTTCTTTTACTTACTATATGAATGCCATGGTCTTCCTTTTCTCATCCTTTCTGGACTGCCTCAATAAACACGAGCCTCTCCACTACCTGTTGCACCTTCTCATACCATTGCTCCATTTCATTACATGTCGCGAGTCCCATGAGAGTGTCTTCCTAGAATTTGGCTATAGTTGAGATTAATAGTTTTCTTTCTTTCTTGAACTCATCGTAAACTTTACCGAACTCATCTTTTAAATACATAGTTGTCTCTGTAGCACCCTTATAGTAATCAACAAGATGGTGCAAGTGTTTGATATCCTTTTGGGTGGATTCAAGTTACTTTTCATGTCTCCTGGATCTGTCCTAGGTAGCCTCTGAGAGGGATTTTCCCACACCAATTAGCTCAGACGTACAGGCGTCTGTTGTATCGATTAACTTCTCCTCAGTGACAACTATGATGGACTGATCCAGGGTGATTCTTCTCTTCTTTGCAGTCTTCTAAACAATATCCTTTCTCTTTTGATCATAGGAGATCACATAGATGTCTACAACCTCATCTACCGGGTTTGGTATCTATTGATAACCCCATGTGAGATTGTTTCCCAAGCTTCCTGTAGTGTAAATCTGTTCGAGAGTGGGCTCTCAAACTTCTTTGTTCTACCTTGTAGATCCAACTTCTACTTGTTGCTCACCAGGGATCTGATTATTGGGCAAGATAGAGGTGTCTTGTATGGACTTGTCACTTACTTTCTCATCGATCGTGGAACTGTGGATTTCCTTCTGCAGAGGCTCGTCACTTGGGCCTACATCTATTTCTGGTTTATTGGACTTTCCTATGTTGATATTACCTTCAACTTTAGCTTCCTTTTGTGGGATTCTCTGGTCCTGAACCCTAGGTCCAACAGAAGAGACCTTTTCGAGACTTGGGGAAAAGGTCTTTTCAGGACCTTCTTCTTCTTAGATGCGCATCGGGGTGCCACAAGAAGGTTTTTTTCTCTCGTCGTCACTGTATATATGTATTAGCGTGCTCAAGGTGTTGGGATCTTATGTTTCTATCGACACCCAGCGCATCTATGGTTGAGTTGTTCCTTCTCCCGAGAGATCAATTGGCGATATTGTAGACTCGGGATTACCCGACCCATTGGTGCCATCGGCGGTTGTGAGACTAGGATTGTTAGGTTTTGTCAGAACTCTTTAGATGGTAACTAAAATTCTGGGACTTATGGAAAGATGTGGGTTATCCTGCATTTGTTTCATTAGTAGCTGAGACTACTGGTATAAAAGTGAGCCACTTTCTTGAGTTGTTTGATCTTCATTGAAAAATTCGATTTGTATCGGCAATCCCTAATGAGCCTCTGTGACCTCAATGTCTTCTTGGGGGTTATTTGTTTCTTCCTCCAATTCATATGCTACTGTTTCTTCAGGGTGTTGACCAACTCCTTGAATTGCTTGCTCCAATAGCGTGGCCTTCTCTTCATAGTTCAAATCTCTAAACCTGGTTCCTCTAGGATCGACCTTCTTGGTTGCCAGCATATCCCAGTATTGAGCATTCTCGATGAAAATTTCATCCTCAAACCGATCGTGGGCATAAGGCCAACAAGATGATACATGTGATGTGTGTTGTAGGACCAATCCCATGAGATTGTGTTTGCGAAATCAACCATTTTGGAACCAAAATTCCAATTGACCTAGCCCAAGTTGTTTAGCATGCACGGTGTCTTTGACCATGCAAAAGACGATATGGAATCCATATGGTATGAAAGCCCTCTTCTTCTCTTTCACTAAAGTTGCATTGTATCCTTGTATGATGGTTTGATAGCAGATTTCTCCTAACACTAGCCAATCGAGAACATAAAGGGGTAATAAATGTGGCACCCCTAGGGCACCAAAAATCCTGATGTAGGTTTCTCGTTCGCCTAAATACCAGTGACCAATTTTGACTATGACCTTCTTTGCTTCATCTGATAATCTAGGGCATTGATCCGTAAAGATATTTTAATGACTGTGGTTGAGTTTTTTAATTGCATGTGTTAATTAACCCTTTTAAGAATCTTAATGAGAGAATGAGGAAATAAGATGAATTATGACAGCCATATACATATATGAAGATATGAAGTGAAGTAATAAACAACAAACCATAACAAGAGAAGTGATAACGGAGTTCGACACAACGTTGCCTATGTCTCCGGGCCTTTCTCTCTGTGGGGGAGGCTTCTTTATTTCTGTTCAAAGATCAAAAAATACATTGTAGCAGTGCCATTTGGCTACAAGATTGATATGGTCATGTTCTTCCAAATCCCTAGAACCCAGCAAAAGAAACAGCATGCAAAATGGATGACCGGAGCTCCCAGAAATGGCCCGCAAGTGTCTTCTCCTCAACAGCTTCCCTACATAAAAATGGCTTTGGCTTGGCTTCCTTTCAGCATAACTCTTCTCTGACTATCCTCCTATGGCCTCAAACAGGCCTGGTTTTTATAGATCTGAATTTGGTTATCCATCTCCAACTTCCCCCCAAAATCTGGGCTAAAATAGGGCTCAAAATCTCCCAATAATGGATAAAATCCTCCATTAACATGCATAAAAATCAATAAAATCCACTAAACATTGGAAAAAACCCACTTTTGTATAAAAATATGCACTATAGCCCCCTAGGGATGGGCACGCACCCTCAAAATAGGGTCATATCTGCTATATTTGGCCAAGCTCTAGCCCAAAGGGCTAAGCATTGGCCCATTCTTGTGCTGGCTCCTAGTTCTTGGGGCTCTGCATAGATCCTCGGCCTAAAAAAAACCTGAGCCCTAAGGGATAGGCCCCTCGACTCATGTGTTGTGCTTACATGGTGGCGCGGGGTCCAAGGGTTGGCCCCTATCTAATACTCCGCACATATGGTGCCTGCGCCCTCGGGTGTATGGGTGTTACACGACCACGGTTGAAACCATGGGCTGGGGCTGAGCCCCAACCCTTTCCGCCTCCAACATATCTTTTAAACAAACTTAAATATATTATTTTCCATATAACTATTAAGAACTAACAGTGGCATGAGTGGTTAGCTCGGTCCTACCAGTCCGTAGCACGGTGGAGGTCGGGGGTTCGACTCCAATGGAGACCCCAAAATTTTACACAACGTCGGAGAGCCAACTAGAGGGTGCCATGTGGCAGCCCATGACTGGGCCACGTGGCACCTCCACTACCAACCAGAAATTGCCACTTTTCAAACACTGGTTTGTCCACCTGTCTGTCGAGGTGTCTACCTAGTCAGCAATTGTACCTCCATGTCAGCATGCCACTGTACCTGCCACCGTGAGACTGTGCCACGTGTCACCCTTACAGTGGTGACACATGTCACCCTCTAACTGTTCAAAATCACCTACCATACTGCCTGTCACCTACCACGTGTCTTCTCCAGGAGCTGCCATACCAGTTGTACGGCCTGTACAGTTAGCCTGCCACGTGGACTGTACAGACTGTACAGTCACCCCCTTTTTTTTACCTATTTGGGTTTTCGATCAGAATGTGATACCTTTTTCATATGGAGCCCATTTTATGAAGTAAATATATGGCCAGAATCAAGAAGACGAGATATACGCAATGGTGTTGGTTTCATCCGATTCTGAGCACTTTCATTTTTTAGCCTTTTTTAGCCCTATTAGACTCCTGGATCCAATTTTGGATCAGGCATTCTCTCTTAAAGAGTAAGAAGTAAATGGGTGCAATAAAATGATCACAGATAGCAGTATAGGATTTCTTGTACCTATTTTCCCATAAGATGTTGTAGTATACATGCACTATGAGCTCCGAAGGGTGCCAATTCAATTTCATCCCAGCAAAAACGTTCCTGGCGTAGATGACGTTCAGTAGATACGAAGACATGTAGAAGGCAGGGGTATCTCCTTCCTTTGGAGCCTAATATTTTTTTATGCATGTGCTCAACTATTTGGAGATGATAGCACTCCAATTGAAATTGGTACCCGAAAAAACCACTGTAAAAGCCAAATGCATCTAAGCTTCCGAAAACCGGGAGCAGTCTTTCTCCCCATGTAATCTGAAGAAAAGGGCCATGAGATAGGTGTATGTTTCCCTGATATTGACCGTCAGGTACCAGCGAAGAGTTCGGTTCATGAATTTATTGTCTTCCCTCCACCAAGATGCCACGATTTTGCTAGTGTCGTGAGAGGCATAGAAACTCACTACGAAATCAATGTTCAACTTTTCTCCAGACTCATTCAGTTTGTAGTATTTTTGAACTTCTGATGGAAGGAAAACCTCAATGCATTCACCATTTTCATCATTAATCAAAAATTTATGTGCATGGGTGTGATCAATGAGCCATTTTAAGAGCTTGACACAAGGGAAAACTAGAGACCGGTTTGCCACCATGTGCAGATAAGTGTTACAAATGTTGTTTGGGAGGACCTTGTCATCGAGCTTCCTTGTATCAGGGTCATTGTGCAGAGTATATTTGAGGGGCTCTTCTTTCTTGATATTCTTGAAGAATTCTTCCCAGGGAAGAAAAGTCATGTTTGCTCCAATGCTTGCCTTTGTATCCCCGAAAGTTGGGGCCTAGACAAAGGGATCCTTGGTGATCGCCTTGATGATGGACACTGACTTAGGAGTGAAATCTAATTGTCTTGCAACCAATGGGGAGTAGCCTTCTCCTATTTCCGATTCTTGCATCTTTGGTGCCCGTGGTGATTTGCTAGTGGATGGCTTCTTTGGAGGCATTATCCCTGCAATCAAAACCGCCTTTAAACACATATATAGAAAAGCATCAGGTGAGAACATATACAAACAAAACGTAAAGCCATAAGAGAACCCATACCTGTAATTCTTGCTAAGAAAAATGTTTAATACTCACTGGACTTCGGATGCTTCCTCTAGACTGGTGGATTCGTTCTCCTATTTGTTCTGAATTCCTTGCTCCGTAGAGTGGGATCACACAAAAAGGACTCGAAAGAATATAACCGGGATATACTAATAGTCATATCAATTAGTTAATACGGGTGATAAATGTAGATTTCAAAATATAATGCTATCAAATTTCTGCCAATGAGACTTAACTGGTTGACGACGGAGGCGTGGATGGAGATGCATTGTATCTGTGAGTTTAACGGTTCCCTTTTGATTCTCACATGAGCTAGTAACTAATGAGTGATATAAGAATTAACTAAATCTTTGAATGTGGAGTACTTGACACAACTAGGTGTTAAACGTCACATCATGTCTAACCTTCATAAAGATCAGGAATCGACTACTATTTTAGATTGTTTATCAACGTTGTTATTTTCTTGAGAAAACTCTTGATACCGGTGATGTTGGGATTGGTGATGTTTCGGGCATCAGCGATTGGGGGTGGAACTCCTCTTTTGTGCGATGCTTACGATTACACTTCTCTGTCGAAGCCTAAAGGAACGGTGTTCGGTGAAATATTTTCGGAGACTATATGTGTAAAAGATATACTCTTATTGGCTGACGTTGAAGAATGTCGACACTCGGCTGCTTTGACTTCCCATACAATTTTGGCTACCTTAATCTTTAACCAATGTCGAACTTCTCAAGTAAACCGGGAGAAATCTAGGTCATTGGTTCCTTGTTTAGTCATGGTGTTTCTCAAGATGGTTCTTAATATTCTCAAGAGAAACTCAGATATGAAACATATCAGATAAGAAGGTTATCAGGCTCAAACCATGGTGAAAACAATCAAAGGTAGAAGACAAGGTGGTACCCAAAAGGAAGTGATCATAGAACTTTTAGGGTGTGTTGAGCACTCAACACGATATTTAGGGATTCTTCAACCTTATTGTAAATTTCCTCTTACAATCTTTTGGTAGATTCTTCATCCAAGATCCTTCTTTATTCTCTATTTTGACAATTTTTCTTTTCTTATTTCAATTTATTAGCCTCATCCAATAGTTTTTTATTATGGCTTTGTAATCTACATATCTCTTCATCTTTCTTTTTCAAATCTTTCCTTGATTCATCTTTTTCCCACTTGACTTTTCTAGTCTTTTCTTGCTTTAGGTTCTTAACCTCCTTAATAAGTGATTCATTAAGGTATATTATCTTATATAGATCATCAACCTTGTTATTAATCTCTTCATTTTCTTCTTTTAATTCATCTTGAATTCTGTACAATTCCTCCATTTTTGTATCCCTAATCCATTTATCTATAAAGATTTTTTCAAATTATTCTCATGTGCAGTGCCATCTAGTATCTTGATCAATACTCATCCACCACTTCCAAGATTCATCAAAAGAATAATTTAATGTCTTCAAAGAAGTCACATTATATTATTTTACCAATCTCAACCATTCTGTAGGATTGATTTCATCTTTATCTTCATCTCCCTTAAATTTAAGTATTTCCATTGATTCTTAATCGAGGTTTAACCTCAAACTTTAAATTACAACCTCAACCTTTAACTTACAACCTCATTATATTAAGGATAATCATCTCAAATTGTTATAATCATTGTTCCCACATAATCTTTTAGGTTTCCTCTTTCCAGTGGCTTTTGAATTAGCTCAATCATACATTCCAATCAAAAGTTATGATATTTTAAGGTGAACATAACTTTGAAATCATGATTTGGAGTCTGTCCTCCTAGCCGACCTTACTTATGATGTATATTTACAATTTTGGCCATTATGAGTCTAAAATTGTGACTTGTAGTACTATGAAATTTCTTCTCTGCAATTCCACAGGTTTGACCAAAATTGGATGTGCCAAGTGGAAGTTATGATAACTTCCCCACACCTTGTTTATTTGTGTACTTTAGAGGAGAGCACACTTCTATAGCATTCCCCATGCAAAATAATTGATATAAAATTCTAAAAATTGTACCAAAAATACTACAAATTGTCCAGTGTCCAATTCAACTAGTCTCATTCCATTTGAATACTCTAGGAATAATTTATGACTATTTTACTAGGAACAACTGTTTGAGACTAGTCAATAGGACTAGTCAAATACCCCATCTTCCACATAGTGTATTTTTTAAAGTAAAATGACCAAGAAGCTAAAATTTGTACCACAGGTACTATGATAAGTCTTCTAAATATTCTCCAGTTTTTTCCTTCTGAAAATTATCCAAGAAAACGTTATAGAGAAAATGAAAAAATGAATATATTGAGGAGAAAAACCCTAGGATCGGTGCTCTCATACGAAATGTAATGATCCAAAATGCTCAAAATATTATAAAATAACATAAGTACACACCATGTATAGAATGTGAGTGTGGAACACAACTCCAATATAGATCAGTTACACAATAACTCCTTAAAGAATAGGGGAACCCCCTCCAAATAACTAAATGTCATTCATACTTCACAATTTGCATCCCCAATAATGAATACATGATATCTTATATATATCTATTCACACTTGCATATGAGGCCCATTTATCACTAGGCTGACCCTATTACATATATATTTACACATTACATGTACATTTAGGCCCATATATGCTCCCCCTTGGGGTCATAACAGACAAATTTAGTAATATTGAATATGAGAGACACAACCAGATTGTTCTCTTTGCCTTCCGATTCAACTATTTCCAATATTTTTCTAATGATCCTGTAGGTGCAGTACCTGGATCCACAGTTATCCACTAATCTTTTTCCACCAACATATCTTTCCATCTTAAGCTTCCACAACTCAAAAAGTTTCCCATTAAATTTCTCAATCTCTATTTTTGAATTGCTCGTCATTTATTTTCACTTGAATAATAAATACCATGTGATCTCCCACTGTAACAAGCCTTATCACATACCCAAGCCAAACCCTTATCCACAAAGACATCCCCCTGAATCCATTAAAGCTCTAATACCAAATGTAAATTTTAACATTATACAATTAACTACTGCAAAAGGATTCTTAATAAAAAAAGAAAAGATACAATGGCACACACACAAAAACACACGTTACACAGATATTTTACCATGGAAACCAAAACCGAGAAAACCAAAAACATGTTTAGAGTTGCACCTCTAATCTTCTATTCATCATACACAATCGCAATACAATACCCTCATACAAAAAGAGAGTTTCCTTCTTGGGAGAAAACCCTAACATAAATTATATTGTCATATTTGCAACCTTGTAATGAATGTTCCAGATTGACTATCGAATTACAAT
>JASDQU010711803.1:0-19354 GCA_032191745.1 Picea mariana
ATTAATTAATAAGTTGTCAATTTGAAGTTATATTATAACTATGCCTGTAACGACCCTAATTGGATACATGCTTAAAGATTATAAAGTAAAATTAATTAAAGAAAATGATTGTGATTAACTAAGTAATACTCTAACTACAGACCACATTTAATGACCTAAGAATTATAATTTAAAAGATCAATGAAAATGTTATAAAATGGTGGCGTATGCAGAGAGGGATAGCCATGGATCCCGAGATGATAAAAATATTAATGAAGGGACGTAGGACGGAGGATGGGGGTGGTTGTGGAGTAAATGCATGAGTCGGCAGGGAGGAATAAGGGAGGCAAAGAGGGGGATGTGCGCACCATTTGGGGGGAATGAATGCGATGGACTGTGTTTTGCTGTGAGCAACGATTTTCTGTACACTGTTGTATTTTGTGGACCGTGGCATTTTGATCAGTTGAGGCACTGAGTTGCTGGAGGTTTTGGGCACAGAGGGCCAGGATATCCATAGATATCCTGGAGCTAGGTAGTTTTCCTAGTTGGCAGGGAGGACAATAGTTTTGGGCAGTTATTTTCCTGTTTGTGGCAGGATTGATCCAGTAGCAGGAAGCAGGAAGGCAGCAACGAGGCATAGAGGAAAACATAAATTAGCATCAGAACCAGGTATTTTGTTAAGTTATGCATTTATTTCTTTCTGCCATGAATTCAGTATTTATTGATGAATCTAAGTTACTGAAGTTGTTGTTATGAGAATCACTATTATGCTAAGAAGTTATTGTTTCAGTTTACGAAATGAAATGTTTTTGAATCTTAATGATGTTTAGAATTATTAGGCTATTACAATGCCTACATGTCTAACACACATACAGTATTATGGTTCAATAAAGACATTAGTTACTAATGTATAGGTTATTAATGAATTAATTAATAAGTTTTCAATTTAAAGTTATATTATATGAATATAAATATCATCAATAAGATAATAATTAGTTCCCATCTATAAATATTATATGAAGTTATAATAATAATAATAATAATAATAATAATCCATTTTTAAGGTCACGGCCAAGCCAGACACCTAATTGGTGTATGAGACCCCCTTGTTTATGGGACAAGGGACCCCCTCCACCCAACGATTTGACTGGTAAAGTCTACAGAGGTATACATACCCTACCCCCCTCTCGATTTGAACTTGTGACTCTTAAGAGGAAACACATGTTCTTAACCATTAGGCCCACTCAGGTTGTATAATAATTAGTTCCCATCTAAGACTCTTTTATTTCTATATTAGACTTTATTATCCAAAATGAATTATTCGTTATAATTATTCCTTTAGTCAAAGGGTCACTACAATTGGAAAAGACCACCAAAGTGGGAGTCTGGTTCCTTTTTGAGGAGTTTACTATGATAAGAGTCTATGGTTTGGAAGAGAAGTCATATCAAAAGTGAGTGTTGAATTTGGTAGAGAAGCCATATCAAGAGACTGAAAATAGTGAAATTCATTTAGTTACTGACTAAAAATCCAAGAATATTAAATTAAATATCGATCGGATGAATTTCAAGGAAAAACCAAATCTACACAAGTAGGCGCAAAGACTAAACATTCAACCATGAATCAATCAACTTAGAGATAAATAAGGGATAGACAACAAAGCAAATTCTTATTCTTCACTCACCATCCATGCACATAAAAGAAGGGCATTTGAATCTATAGGTCTTTAAACACCAAAGTGACGACCGTCGATTCGGCTCTTGGCCAACTGCTCAGACACAGACTGATGACTAAAGGGATAAGGGACGAAAGATAAAACCAAAATCTTTTCATAATAATCAATAAATCCCACACAAAGAAGTCATTGAAATTAGACGTTTGGTTCGCCAAGGGACTGTCATTCAACTCAGAGGTTTATCATTCACAATGCACAGTTTATCAATAAAAATGCAGAGATGTACCCAAGTTCAAGCAATTAAAAACACAGAGATAAATCAAAGTTTTAATCAATCAAGCCGCAGAGGTACTCACTCATAAGAAGGCGCACAGACTAGACATTCAGCCATGAATCAATCAACTCAAAGATAAGTAAGGGATAGACAGCATGACAAATTTTTATCCTTCACTCATCATCTACGCATAGAAAAGCAGGGCATTTGAATCTATAGGTCTTTAAACACTGAAATGACGACCGTCGATTCATCTCCTGGACGACTGCTTAGGCATGGACTGATGACTAAAGGGATAAGTGACAGAAGGTAAAACCACAATCTTTTCGTAATAATCAATAAAAACCACACATAGAAGTCATTGAAATCAGAAGTTGGGTTCACCAAGGGAAATCAATTCAAAAAAACAGTGATGGGATGGGAGATGCGAGATGGAATTAAGGGTTTAAAAGGACCTGGGTGATTCCAAGTCAATTGAGGATCACATTTGGGATTTGATATGTGATTCCTTGTTTCCTCACATAGTTCCTACCATGTTTAAATTATAATAATTCAATTTTAAAGATGGATGAATGTTGAATTATTACTCTTTCTTTAATGATGATTATTTGAAGTTTGATTTACTTTACTTATTTGTATGCATGATTAGTTGTGAACATTTTAAAAATATGCATTAGGAACATCGCTTGTTATTATCGTCTACGTGTGGGATATGTGTGTGCTTGCTATGCCTAAATATCCAACACACATACAATATTATGGTTCAATAAGCACATTAATTACTAATGTCTAGGTTATTAATGAATTAATTAATAAGTTGTCAATTTGAAGTTATATTATATGAATATAAATATCATCAATAAGATAAACATTCAATAACTTTGGTCAATATGTGTGAAGTGATATGATATGAATATAAATATCATCAATAAGATAAGCATTCAATAAGTTTGGTCATCAATATAAGTAATTTTTAAATTGTCTTCAATATTAAGTTATATTAAGATGAGGTGGAGCAAATGTAATATTGGGAGGCTTTGTTGGAGTTAGAAATCTAGATTGAGAACAATCATGACAATAATTTCAAATGTAAGTGCATCATAACCTATTGTAAGCATAGTAATGTGAATTTTAATGGGATATATATTTTGAAGAAGATGCAATTGAATGAGTCTTAATTGTCACAAAATTGATGAAAATTTACCTTCTTTATATTGAATTAGTTTCAAATTTTAAAACTTTAATACTTACATCATGTCTTATTTATCTAAAATTCCAAAAAATACTAAAAATATTTCTTATATAAAAATAAATGGTGTTTATTATAACCTTTCTTCATTAACTTTATATTTATATACCCATTTTAATAATTATACTATGTTTTATTTACCTAGAACTATTTATAAATAGGATAACAAATATGGTCACATGAAGATGTTAATACATTCCTATGTTCATTCTTATAGATGTCACAAAGTCATATATAGGTGTGTATCCTTTATAGATATACATATGGAAAGGACTTGTTAAATGCCATATATATTACACTATAAAAAATTGCCACAATAGATCATACCATAGTTTCTAAAATCAATTATATGTAATGTTTTGTTTTAAAATTAAGATTTAATTTACTATTTGGATAAGAAAACAACATAAAATGCTTAAGAAAATAACATACCTACCATGAACAAAATTAACATACCAATCATGAACTGAATTAACAGAATTAATTTTGTTATATATCTGTCATATTTAATTTAGATTTAATTCTATCATTTTTCATAAAATGACAACAAATCCAACAAAGATCGGAAACACACATCAATTTAGCTATGTATTACTCTTAGTTATAACAACATATCAAACACACATAATAGAACATGAACAAATCTAATTGTATGAGTCATAACCCTATATTATGTTGAGATCATATAGACACGTAGAGTAGATTATCATAAATTGAATGTAAAGGATGTTGTTGTATTTGTATTAGTACCGAGTCAGAACCAATCCCATAAATATAAAAATGTATAATAATTTCATACATGTAACATATGAGCACAACCAGTATAGGTCTTATTCATATCCTATACTAGGAGTAGGACCCTAATCAATAAGAATGCAACATCAGTGTCATTATGAACGAATATGATGGAATTACTTCTAATCAAAGAATGTAGTGTAATACAATTTGTTCACAGAGCTTGTTGTGGTCTCACATCATATTATCTCATTACTTCATCATGTTCAACCCTATACAGTTAGCTGGTATGATTACAACAGGTTTGATTCATGGTTCTGTACACTTCCTTTATCCCTATTGTTTCCATGATTGTAATTTTTAACTAAAAATTTAAATTAGCAATACTATTAGCAGAGAAGTGGAGTTTTTGTCAACGTTGTACTTATTTTTCTCCTATTGCAGCAACTGCTATAGACATATTTTTGTATTTCAAGCTTTTTGTTAGGTATCCTAAATATTGTGATATGTACTAGGTCCTTTATGGTAATGTTTCTTTACAATTTTTGTCAGAGTCTAATATTGTTCAGTTTGGGAACTATTCAGGGTAGTGGTGGCACTGTAGCAGTCATGCTTAGCCCTTGGTCTCACTGTTTATAGTTAGAATAGCTAGTTTGTGTCCTTCCCTAAAGTTTATAGTCTCTTCGGGCCTCTGTCTATTTTCTGCAACCCTGTCTATTTTCTTAGCGGTTGTATGGATTTCCTATTGAATTGGGCCTTTGTTACTGGTTCTAGATCTACTTATCCTACTGCTTGAGGTACTACATGGACATGGCCGAATATGGCCCTGCCCATGTACATTGATATGCCCAAATTCGGGACAGGGCCATATTCGTTCTTGTCCATGGACAGGGACAGGTCCGAATTTGGGCATGTTCATGTACATGGACAGGGCCGAATAAGGCCCTGTCAACATTCTAAACAAAATTTCTAAACTCAAATTTTTAACTAAAAATTTAAAATTTAAACATATTTGAAATTCGGCCCTGTTTAAAAATTTAAAATTTAAACATATTTGGAACATGATTAAAAATTAAAAATTTAAACATATTTAAACATAAGGGACATATCCATATTCGACCTTGTCCATGTACAGGTACAGGCTCGAATTCGAGCCTGTCACTGTACATGGACAGGGTCGAATAAGGCCCTGTCAACAATAAAAAAAAAACTTCTAAATTCTAAAATTTAAATAGAAATTTAAAATCTAAGCTAAGGGACAGGGCCATATTCGGCCCTGTCCATGTACAGGTACAGGCCCGAATTCAGGCCTGTCACTGTACATGGACATGGACGAATAAGTCCCTGTCAACAATCTAAAAAAAAAAAAAAAATTCTAATTTAAAATTCTAAATTCCAAATTCTAAAAAAAAATTCCTAATCTAAACATACCTAGACCTAACGCTCGCTGCTCCAACGTGTCCATCCACAACAAACACTTCCCATCCGCCCACAGCAAACAACAAACACTGCCTGCAACAAACAACAAACACTGCTTGTAGCAAACAAAAAACACCAAACAGGAACACTAACGTTTGCCCGCACACCAAACACCAAACACTAATAGGTATGAACTAACTAACAACTCGCAAAAACTATTCTAGGGGTGATGTGCAGGTAATATATAAACATGTTTTTGGCCGAACTAATCTTTCATCTGAAACGTTCTTTAGGCCGAACTAATCTTTCGGCCGAAAAGATGTTACCAGATGAAAAATATACGTCCAACTAAAATTGTACATGAAAATTGAGGGCGTCTTTAGGGTGTTGTTCGATTTGACGTTCAAAGGTTCGGCCGAAACATTTTTCGGCCGAAAAAATAGGACTTTCAGCTGAAAAGAAAATTAGTTCGGCCGAAAAAATGTCTTTCGGAATTTTGGAGACCCGATTGTCATGAAAGTGTTACCCACCTTCATGAATTCACCCTGGTATATTCTTGGAAGCTAAAGAAAGTTTCCAACTCTCAATCCATTTCTTTATTACACACATCCTTGCGGAGGTCAACTTGCGAGATGATTTGGAAGAATAAATAGCATTGGAGGTTTAGGGAAAGACTTATTGGCAAGCTATTTATTTTGTTGGTCCATTTTCACTGTGCACAATATCACTCTTATGGCCATATATTTAATGATTGCAAGCTCAAATTCACGAAGAAATTATGGAAATAGAAGGACCCCAAAGTTGGTTTGTTGACCTAGGAAAACTCTTCATCTTCATAGAAGGATAAGACAATGTGTTCGCTAAATTTTGGTCAAGGGAGTGAAACGATCAGTGGATCCCCAAGTGGTTCAAGTTACATGCATTATATATTGATTTTTTCCATGAGATACTATGCCAGATGCAATGGACCCAAAAGATAATACCCCCATGGAGACATCATCTTCCTTTGAACTAGGTAAGTTGACATTTGCAAACTCACTAGATTTGGTGTTTTTAGGAAAACAAAATTAGGAGTTAGACATAGGAAATTGGCATGATTTGGATAACCACAAGAAGACCTTTCCTGGGTGGAGTCAAAATTCAATTTTTGGGATGGAAAAGAGATGTCATGTAGATTCAGAACCGAAAGATATTAAGAGGGGATATGAGGAGAATAAAGCCAATCCAACCTCCTTGGAAAACAAGGAGAATAAAGGAGAGGCCTTTGAATTGACCTCTTCCTCTAAAAGAGAGGGATACACCTCTCTTGATCTCTCTCGTTACCCTATTTGATCTAGACAAATTACATTTATTTTAATAGAAGAAGGAACTAAGGGTTGATCAGGGTTGGATGGGCATAAGTATCCTCAATCCTCTACCAAAGGTATAAAATATCATATCTTCATTTCCCAAAGAAAATCAGAAAATGAAATCCAATAGGGGGAATAAAAGACACTAGATAGGGCCCTTAGAGCAAGCCAAGCCCTTAAAAAGGATTTCCCATTATTATTATGTGATTTAATATCATGGGTTTGGGAAACCCTATAAAATAACTAGCCCTAAGAAGGTTGTTGGACTCACACAATCCTGGGATATTTCTTATCTAAGAGACTATGGGGGAGAGTATATAGTTCTTAGCCAATATTTTTCGATATAGAAAAGGACAAGAGAAAACCCTCAAGCCCATTCAAAGTTAATTATAGGTGGGCATTTGAGGAAGGCTTTATCAATTTGGTTGAATTTGTGAGGATAAACTATGATTCCACCTTAAGAGAATTAGCTAGCATCTAATTTGCATTTAATCCAAAATAATTTAAAGTGGATGTTTCATCTTGAGCCCATGCCAAGATAATGGAAGATGAACAACAACTAGTTGTAGTTGAGGTCAATATTGTAGATGTACATATAAGGAACATATAACATTATGCATAGACAATGAATTTTATAAAATTCAAATATAAAATCTTTAGAGAAGAGTAGAAAAATCCTAGTAGAAAAAGAAGCCTCGTGGAGACTAAAGGGTCGATTTGTATGGCTAGTTCAAGGCAATGTGAATACAATTTTTTTTCACAATTTTTCCAACCATGGGAAAAATATCAACATTTTATGGGAGATGGAAAGAGAGTATGGATTGAAAGCTAACACTCTTAAAGAAATTGTTGAGCTAGGAATAGCTCAGTTTGAGGGGATCTACAAGGAGGATGGCAAAGTAAACATATTAGAGGTTTCCTTCTTTCTCCCTTGTCTTTGTGGGAGAAAAATACAATGAAAATCTACTAAAAATAATATCAAAAGAATAATTACAAATAACCTTCCATCTAGCTTCCAAAAGGAAAAAATCTCTATTCGAGATGGTTTGATGACTACACTTTTCCTAGGTTTTTATGAACTCACTAAAAGATGATCTATTAAGGGTTGTTGAGGAATCTTGAAGCATAAGCAGGATGTTGGGTGCATTCAACTCCACCTTTTTTGGCTTTAATTTCAAAGAAATACAAACCTAAAATATCCTTTTATGACTTTAAGAGTATTTCTCTATGCAATTGCATCTACAAGATCATAGATAAAGTCATATCTTCAAGGGTAAAAAAAATTCTAGCTAAACCAATTTTCCATTTCTTCCAAGGAGACAAATTCAAGATGCAATCGGGGCATCTAAAGAAGGAAATGTACTCTATCAAAACCAAAAACATTCTAGCTATGGTGTTAAATTGGACCTCACAAAGGATTATGATAGAGAGAACTAGCTCTATTTAAGGATAATTCTCATTCATATTGGGTCTAGTGTTTACTTGGTCAATTGGATCATGAACTTCCTAACCACAATGTCTTCTATAATCTTAATCAATGGCTTAGCCCCTAATTTCTTTAGATCTACTAGAGGACTTAGGTAGGGATTCCCTTTGACACCTTTTTTATTCCTGATCATAGTTGAAGGACTCAACAAATCCATAATGAAGGAAAAAAGTACTAGTACTTTGAGAGGTATAAAAATTGGAAGGTCTTTTTACCTAACTTTATTTTTGTTTATGATGTTTTTTCTTTTTTGGGATGGATTATGGAGAGACACTATTAAGTTGAAATAAATGCTAGACCTCTATTGTTCAGTGATAGGTATGAAATTCAATATGCAAAAATCCTCCATTTTCTTTGATGGGGTAGATGAGAATAAGATCAAGCTCTTTCTTTAGCTCCTTCCATATAATTTCTTTGATATTAAGGTAGGATTTAAATCCTTAGGGTTCTTCATCAAACCAAATGACTATGGCTTAAATGACTAGAGACAGTTTCTTTCTAAGGTGAAAACTATGATCAATTTATGGTGCAATAGGTGGAATATTATTGTTTGTCAAACTAGCTTGGAGGGATGGTAACGAGGAAATGCTTAGGATAGGAGTTGATAATTGGGTGGGTAGTGGTTCTAATTAATTTTCAAAGTGATTGAGGCTTTGATTACCTCTCTATATAGAGAAGGTATCTATAACTTGGCACAATCAACTTCACCAAAGACTTCTACTATATTGTAGCAAGAATGGAAGAAGGAAGAGAAGATAGGCTTAAAAGGGCATGATAAGGAATAGTAGGAAACATATATAGACAAACTAAAATTGAGTCATGTTTGCATTAAAATATTCATATGATGGGATTGTTTGGTCTAAGAATCCTATATTGGGGGTTTATACCCCTAAACTAGGTTACACAACGATGTATCCTCTTGATAGGGCAGAAAATAATCAATGGTGGTGGAAGGATATTTGGAAAATCAAATCTCCATTAAAGTCTAGAATTTTTGTGTGGTTGGAAATCATGAATAAAGCCCTATCTTGGGAGGTACTATAGAAAAGGAACAGACATGGGCCAAACAAATTTGTGCTATGTAAAGAGGAGGAGGAAAGAATAATAAATTTTCTAATTGTCTATCCTTACTCTAAGGATGTCTAGGCTCAAATAGATTCTTTGATATGGATGTAGGATAACTGGTAGGGGGGATTAGTTGTAAAAGTCTCGAGTAGTGGTAGAAAAAACCAGAACTCAAGGAATTTAAAGGTCTTCCATTAATTGTTTCATGTGGTGGTTGGCTAGCTAAGAATGTGGGAATCTTTGAGGATAGGTATATTTCTCCCTTTCATTGTGCTTTTCAAGAAAAAACAATTTTCTGAAACTTCAAGTCTGTACCAATAGATTCCACACAAATATATCTAATTCATGCACCAGTTGAAAAATTCATGGCACACAGGTACTTTGATGGTGCTAGTCAAGGTATCCCCCATGTAGTGGAGCTAAAAGCATCAATTTTCTTAATTAATCTCATTATATCAGTTTTAATGTTGGATTAGGGGAAAGGTCAAATCACTATGCCAAGCTTCTCACCCTAAAACTTCTATTAAATTTGGTAGCTCAACATCATATTCCAAAAATCCAGGTATCCAGTTGGTGACTTATTGATTGTAATTAAGTAAATGAATGACAAATTTATAATGGAAAACTTGATTATGAGTCCCATTTTTTATGATGTAAAATCATTGTGATATGTTTTTATTTTAGTCTTCTTTTTCCATGTCTACAAAGAGTTTAATGTTGATGCAAACACTCTCTCGAGGAAGGATTATATCTCGTTATTGGTATATGATATTGTAAAAAAATAAAAAAATGGTGCTTTCACATAGGGATACCCTTTCTATGTCGACAAATAAGGACTCTAATAAGTTCCAATATGATGATCAATTTTGAATCATATGATGTTTACAATATTTTTCATAAAGCATACAAACACGCTCAATATTTCTGCTTAATATTGAATATTAATATGAATGCAACGTACTTTTTTTAAAATAGGCTTTAGATAGATGTTTGATGTATACCCTTATGGGCTCCCATTAAAAGGATTGGCTTTTGATTAAGTAATTTGGTAGGGAGTAGGGAAGTTTCACAATTTCTAGTTTAAAATTGAACCCAATTTCAAACAAGTATATGTTTGGTATCATGGATATTGGCTTTTGATTTTAATAAAACTAAATGAAAACTAATAACAAATTTGTTAAAAAAATAATAAAATTATTATTATTCACAAGTAACACATTAAATGAAAATTAATAACAAATTTGTTAAAAAAATAATAAAATTATTATTATTCACAAGTAACACATTAATATGTTTATTATAATTTTTATTTATTTTTTAATTATTATATGGTGGAGTATGAAAGTTTCACAATTTCTAGTTATTCAAACCAATATATATTTAATACCATAGATATTGGCTTTTGACTTTAATAAAACTAAAGGAGAACTAATAATAAAATTTCAAAAAAACTAATAAAAATATTATTATTCATATTCATTGTGCTGTAAAACTAAAAATTAAATTAAATTTCAAATATAAACTTTTGAAACGTTATAAAATTTTTCAATATAAATATCAATCCTTTTATATAAATATTATAATGACAAAGAGTAAAAAAATGTTAACCACTATCTATTCTTTAGAAACTATATATATAAACTCTCTCTCTATATATATTATATATATAAACTATATATATATAATTTCTTATTGTATAGTTTATATATAAAATAAAATTTCAAATATAAACTTTTGAAACTTTCAATATAAATATCAATCCTTTTATATAAATATTATAATGACAAAGAGTAAAAGAATGTTAGCCACTATCTATTCTTTAAAAACTATATATATAAACTTTCTCTCTATATATTATATATATAAACTATATATATATGATTTCTTATTGTATAGTTTATATATAAAATAAAATTTCAAATATAAACTTTTGAAACGTTATAAAATTTCTCAATATAAATATCAATCCTTTTATATAAATATTATAATGGCAAAGAGTAAAAGAATGTTAGCCACTATCTATTCTTTAGAATATATATATATATATATATATATATATATATATATATATATATAATTTCTTATTTCTTATTGTATAGTTTATATATAGTTTAGAAAAGAGATAGTAATCAACATTCTTTTACTCTTTACCATTATAATATTTTCATTAATATAATAATATAATATAATTATAAAAACATTTTCACTTACATTATAATATAAATTCTTTGTGAAAAAATTATTGTTGGGCTTTTATCTTACAAAGTGAGATGCCAACATAACTTATCATAACTAAAATATTCACATCGCATCAAATTTGATGGATTAGTAAACATAACATCATCTTTATTGGGAATGCAATTTGTCGTCTTATATTCATTATAGTCGGTGGATAAGTGAAAATAAACTTATCTTTCGGTATCGACCATTGAACCTTGGTTTTGGTCAGTCCCACAATGTGTTTGAAAGATAATGTTCACACTTTTCAAAAAATATTTATCAATGTATCATCTAAATGGTTGAAAAACATAAAAAAAAATAAATTATATTTATCAATGTATCATCTAAATGGTTGGAAACCATAGAAAAGAAAGGTGATCTGTATAAGTATCGAATTGAAAAGTATTTATTTTCAATATAATATATAAGTTTTAATATAATATATAAGTTGTAAAGTATTTATTATAAATTAGTCTATTGAATCTTATAAAAAGTAAGTGATTATTTGGATTTTCTTAAAATGTTGTTCGATACTTGAAAAGTGTTAAGAGAATTGTTCCAAGATGATTTAAGTTTTGATGATTTAGAAGATTAGGAAGATTGGTATTGTGACAAATATTTTGAAACTGGGATTTAATTTGGGTATATGCAAGGCATTCTAGGAGAAAGTGTTTTTCATCTTCAACCCTCTTGGTGTCACAAAGGTATTCTCATGAGAATTAATTCTTATTTTAGCAATATTAATTCTCTTCTTTACGCTAGTCAAAATAGAGAGATACTTTTGATCTTCAAGGTTAAGGTTAACCACCTCCTTATAATATCTTAATTTTTTTGTATCCTCTAATTCTTTATCACACCATAGATTCGCCTTAAATTTAGCTTGTACAATAATTTTAATATCATTAATATTCTATAGAATAACTTATTTTAATCTTCAATGATTAAGTCAAGATTTGACCTTGAGTCTAAAACAGTTTTGGAAAACCTCTTATCATCCATGTTGTTTATCTTATTCTTATACACTTAATACCTAATCATAATTATATTCTCAATAATCAAAATTCCATACACAAATATTTAATAATACATATACTGCATCAAATTACAATAAAGGTTGTACAAAATATAATGTGGTTTGTTTTAAAAAACATAAAAAAAAATTACGAAGATATTTGTTTTTCTAATATATTTAAGGGAAATTAATTGTTCCTATCTATTATCGTACGAATTTGTTCACATCTACTATTTATTCTCGTACGAATGTTTAAGTTGCTTTGAAGTGGTTGGGCATGGGTTTTTGAAAGATAGGAGATGTGACTCTCACGCTACATCGATGACGATAACCTCTAACATAGTAATTGATTAAAAAAGAATCCGACAAACTTTGAATATAAATCAAATATTGTACGAAATTATAAGCTAATATCAAGATAACTTAACTCAATTGATTAAAGAAGAATTTAAGATAACCTTCAACATAGATCAAATCAAATCTTGTACGAAATTATGAAGTAACATTGATGAAGATATTCTTTAACCATAGTATGGTACGCAAGATATTGTTTGTTTTAAAAAAAAATAAGAGATTAATTTAATATATTAATATATATTTGAAAGTAACATAATTTATCATAATTTGGTTGTTAATCAATAAAAAAAATTACAATTATTTTTTAATGTTATTCATTTCATTTAAATTATTTATATAAAATTAATTTTAAATAAAATATATCGATTAATTAAAAGATATTAATTAATAGATAAAAAATATGTTTATATAAAATTATTTTTAAATTTGAAAAAAATTAATTATTATTTTTATCTAAAATTAATCTTCAACTTAAAGTGACATGTAATTTAGTTTTTCATGATAATTTCACTTTACGAAGATCCATGAATTGGAGACTTTATACTCTTGAATTTCCCCATCCTTGATTTTAAATAAATTATTATGTTCAGATACTACTGGCATATATCAAAATCTGAATGAAAAACTAAGCCTTGATTTTGTTGAGAAGGGACTATTGACTTTAAGCATTATAATAGTAATGATTTTCAAGTTGGGATATATAACTTGGCTTGATTGTCAATTGGGTCTAGCTTGGATGGTTGAAGAGGAGGAGTGCTATACTCTCTGCCTAAGTTCAATTCCCGCAAGTGATATGTTGATCTCTTAATGAGAGTATTGTTGTAATGGCCTTGAGCTTTTTGTTGAAGAGGAAGAGTGGTATCCTCCCCACTTAGGTTTAATTCCCGTTAGTGACATGTTGAGTTGTTAATGAGCACATCGTTGTAATGACCTTGAGCCCTATGTTGACAAAGCCTTTAAAACTTATGCGAAATATAGTTTACCCTGGGTACCATCCTTAGAATGAGGGGAAGTGCACCCAATGGGATTCCCTAGGAATTGTATTTCATAAAAAAATATTTGCTTGGCTATAACAATAGCGCCAAAGCTATTTTGGAACAACTGCAATGATATATTTTTGGGCATTTGCAGTTTGAATTTTGTGACTTTCTAGTCTATGATGTGACTTGGCTCTTTATGAAGGGCTTCTACACTTTTATGAAGGGCCCACAAGAAGATAAGTTGGCTTTCCTATCCTTTTGTGTCCTTCTCTCCCATTGTTGGCTTAAATGCTTCTAGACCAAGCTACTCTGGTTCTCTAATGGCAGATTTAGGAACATCAAAAGTGAAAACATGTACAAATGCACTACAATTCTAAGGATATGCCATAATATATTGTATTGGTGATTTCGCTTTGTAGTAAGATGCATAAAATCCTATGCAATAATAACCTAGTTGCGTTAACAAAATATAGTAGGATTCGCTAAGAAACTTCCTTCGGCTCCTCTCCTTCTACTTCATCTAGGAATATATCCATGTAAACAACTAATATGTATCGATCTATATCTTCCTATAATACTAGGGAGGTGCTTCACTTAGCTCTACTCTTGCCTTTGACTTTAGCTATTGATGTGTTTCTTTGTCTATAACCTATGCCCTTGTTGTGTATACCTATGCATCAATACAACTCGTCCTGCCTTTGACTTTAGCTATTGATGTGTTTCTTTGTCTATAACCTATGCCCTTGTTGTGTATACCTATGCATCAATACAACTCGTCCATCAACTTAAATTGGTTTTGCTCTTGTGGAGTTTTTTTGGTGATGGGACCTATGGTTTGTTTGGTTACTTGAATTACCTTGTTGCTTGTATTATCAACTATAAGTGATTAATTATGAATATATTTTATTCTTGTTGTCTAGTCTAAAATGCAAACAATCATTGATTGATTATAGATAGAACTAATTGACAATGGAGACATTTGAGGTCATGTATGCTAATTGAGTGTATTTAAAATTGTATATTAATTTCGTCATGATGGTTTCACATTATATTGAAGGAGAAGAAACCTCATCATAAATGAATGGGTTTCATCCCATGTAATGATACAATATAAGCTAAATGGAAAGAAGCCTATGAAACCAAAGGCATATTGTTTAGGGTCATTGCATATAATATGTAGATAAATGTTATGTAATATATGAAGTCAACATTGGAGTTTATAGGATGAAATAACTCTAAAACACTACTATAGAAGGAAATAAAGGAAGGATGTGGCTAGGGATGTTGGGGTAGTAGCATTTGGTATGTGAAATACAAAAAACTAAAAATGAGAGGGATATAAGAATGACTTCTACAATTCATTATTACAACATTTGTTTGTGAAATGTGGAAGCATTGTGGTAACAATGACTATTATTAACTTGTTAGTCATTCGTATTTTCTTTTTAGTTATCTCAAACATATTTTTTGAAGTGGACTTCTCTTCCTTATTATGCTACAATATATCTCATCTATGCAAAATATAGTTCTTTAGGTTATTATCTAAAGCCTTTGTGTAGGGGTTTGTTTCAAATTTGATCAATAAGTTTCCATTGGGAATTCCATCAGCAAGTTCCCACATCATGGGGCTAGACTTTTCATTACGCTTGAGAATCCCATACTGCTTAAGAAGCCTAGTCATTGCACAACATTGGCTTGACCTTTCTAGTTTGGCATGGGCATCAACTACTTATATCACTTGGACTATGCCTAATATTTAAAATGTAATATGTCAAGGAAGACATTTATTGATTAAAACATAATTTGAGATAATTTGGATACACTAACATATTCAAAAGTGACATAATCTATCATAACTTAGTTGTCAACAATAATGAGGACACCTATCTTTGAGTGTTATTCACAACATATTGTAAAGATATCAAATTTTAAAAAGTATTTATATGTAATTATTTTTAAAATAAAAAATACGGATTAATAAAAAAATATTTATCAATAAATAAAATAAATTTTTATGTAAAATTAATTTTCAAGTTGAAATAAATTAATTAAAAATTTTGTATATGAAATTATTTTTCAACATAAAGTATTGTGTAATTTAGTTTTCCATGACAATTTCACTTTACGAAGATCCATGATTTGGAGAATTGATACTCTTGAATTTGTCCATCCTTGATCTCACATAAGCTATTCCATTCAAATACTGGTATACATCAAAATTTGAATAAAAAGCTAAGCCTTGAATTTGTTGAGAAGGGACTATTGAGATGAATAATAATAATATTGATTTTCAAATTGGGATATATAACTTGTCTTGGTTGTCAATTGGGTCTAAATCATATCATTGAAAATGAGGAGTCACTACAAGGAAAATACCCTCTAATGAAGGTTTTTGCAAAAGCCCCTATAAAAATAGCTCAAAAAATTGTTTATAGCGAAGGGTACTAGCAGAGGAGAGCAGGCTGAGGTTTTAGCGAATGTTTTTTTACGGTGATTTTATAAATACATAACGCACCAGTGTGTTTTCTACTATGGACGAACTGGTTCTCTAAAAAATGGCGCACCGTGGTAGGGTTATTTCAAAAACAAATATACTCGGGTGCACTACTTAAATACTGACGCACTGTTGTGCACCATTGCTCAAAAAAATGGTGCATTGTGGTATGGTTATTTAAAAAAATACTCAGGTGCGCTACTTAAATACTGACGCAACAATGCATCTAATAATAGAGGGCATCATAACAGGGTTAAATAAAAAAAAATTATCGTTTGTAAAATTCGTTTTTACCCTTTTCAGTGTTGTAGACCTCTTGAGCATAGATGCAATTTTTTCCTCTCTGAAGCACCCTGTTGTCAGTGCTTCCCTTGCTTGCCTTCCTTCCGTCCATTTCTTAGTGTGTCGTTTTTTAAATTTTCCAAACGGTGGGAAAATTTGATTTTTTGGACTACATGGAAACCATGCCTCCCCGACGAGGAAATGTCCAAGTAATGTCTTTATTTCTGTATAACTTAAACTTTTAGCAGATTAAATTGAAATTGAGTCAAATTTCCATTGTTTTAATTTTATTTTTTTCTGCGCGATGCATTCAAGTCATTCATCTTGCATTGCGAACGATGCACCATGGAAATTTATAGGGTGCACTGAAACACCATGCCTAATTTTTGTCGACAGTGCATTTGTAAAATCAAACGCACTGGTGTGTTGGGTAAACTTTAATACACTGGTGTGTAATTTTACCGACACACCACCTAAAATAATATAGTTGATTTTTCATGGTGTGTTAGAATAATGTTAACGCATCGGTGCGTTACATTAAATGACACACCATATAAATAAGATATATTATTTTATGCGGTGCATTGGTAAAATTATGCACCAGTGCGTTAATGATTACCCAATCCATCACCAGAATAAATTAGAGCCTAAATGCCAAAGTACCATAATCATCAACTTTTAGAAAATTATTGGTGTGGTGCATCACCTTTCCTGTAACGCATCAGTTCATGTCGGGAAAAGCTACGCACCGCAGTAACATTTAAAAAAAAAATGGTTTCAGAGTGCTTTAGGATTTTAAGTTTGTATTATTTTAGGCAGTGCGTTAGTTAACCTTAACGCATTGGTGCGGTAAGGTTATACAACGCACCACATAAAATAATATAAAATTTTTATATGGTGTGTTATGTTACATGTGTGCACTGTAGACGGTGCTCGTAAGTAATATTCGCACTGCGGGTGGTGCTTGAATGTTTTATTGGTGCACCAGTGATGAAATTTACTTATTTTTTGAAGAAATATATTTTTCCGTATTTATAAATAAATTTTTCATTTACTATTTTTTTTTTTTTATGTATGTATGAGGCTGATGTGTTTTATATGTTAATCATGCAGAGATGTCAGCGGAGAGAGAAGCAGGAGCAAAGGATTGACTTGTACAATGTTGTATGGTATTGGGAAGCGAGGGAGAGGGAGAGGGATTTGTACCCTCACTATGTTACTGCAACAAACCAAGTCATTTTGAGGAATGTAGGCCTCCTTAAGTACTATGAGGAGGCTACATCCTTGAAGGGGAACTCTGGTTTCTTGGTGCGGCTGATCCGTCGAAGGGATGTCCATTGAAATACTTTATGTGCCGGTCCTGATCAGTGGTACCAACCCACTAAGGATGATATATATTTTATCCTTGGGCTACCCAGGAGAGGGGAGGATTTTACCCAATTCTCCAATGTCCCAGTTGGTGTTGCAAGAGAGATTCAACTCATGTACTCTTAGATATATATTGCGGTAGATGTACTTTCGTTAGATGATTTTTAGGTATCTGGTGGATAGCTACAGGTCACTTCTTTTAGTGAAGTGGAGGTTAGGTGCCTCTCACTGTTAGTGAAGACCATTGCACACTTTACCAGTCATGGGAAGTGCATTGGTTGTGCTCTTTTGTATTATGTTGATTCTTTGGTACAGAGGCCATGATCTATTAGATGGTTTGCCATTTTTTTGCAGCATTTTTCTATAGCTCTAGATAGATGTCGTGCTATGATACATTGGAGGGTCAACTTCCCTTTTACTTCAGAGTTGTTTTATTTTTTATTTTTTGAGAGGTTTCTAGAGATGATGCCTACTTTTATCCGTCAACCTTCTAGGTCGATGACTCAAGTGCGGATGCACATGTGGGGCGAGATAATGCCCAAGTGGGGCCAATCATAGTTTTCAGCCATGATTTCCATTGACGTATTGGGGCTACTAGCCAGTGAGGTTGATCACATGTTCATGTTGGTGTTGTGTCCTTACGCGGGGTTGGATTGGCAAGGATGTTTGAACATCCTCTTTACACCGAATGAACCACCAGATGATAGAGGTAATATTAGTGTTCTATTTCAATTAATCTAGTTTCATTTTATGGTCTTACTTAATTAGAATAAAATTGATTCTAACATGTTCTTCAACTCGTTTTATTAAATTGTTTAATGAAATTGCCTAATTATTGTTGTGTACTATATATTTTGTAGATATTGGCACATTCCTTAGGGACATGCCTCCTCCCCCACCAGATGTGGATGAGGAGATGCCTAAGGTCATGGCAGGTCAGGGTCCTCGAGTGAAGATACCTGGTTGCATGCACTGTAGGTCGGATACTAGATTCAGATTGGAGTTGGGCGACCGAATCTGTGCACTTTTGGTTGAGGTGGGAGTTCACCCTATGCTGATGCGAGAGATGTCGCGCGATATGTTTCCTCTTATGCGTTATATCGTTGGAGCTACCAATATACTAGCAGTGAGGAGGGCTGTCGATGATACACACTCTTCCTCTAGTACCCCATTGACCGATGAGGGTGGCCATGATCCTTCTCCATGTCCTCCTACTTCTTCTTCACCTCACCCATATGAGCATGAAACACCTATTCCTCCACCGCCTAATATTCCACTTCCCCCTGACCATCCATCATCTTCTACTACACACCAGGTCTCCACTACTGTTGTAGATATGATTATTGCATCGACTGGACCAGATATGTTATAGGATTTATTTGACTTAATCATGATATATATATATATATATA
>JASDQU010711804.1:3613-16014 GCA_032191745.1 Picea mariana
CTTAGCATTAAAACTAAACTCTAACTTATCATCCTTGGAGGCTAGCACAACAGGCTTTGTATATCCAGTCTCTACTACATCCCAAACATCAGCACCCAAGGCCATTAAATATGTTCTCATTCTAATCTTCCAGAAGGCAAAATTTGTTCCATCAAATAGAGGGGGCTTAGAGGCTAAATTCCCTTCATGACTTGTCATGTTTAAGCTTACAGATCTACCTTTGAATAAAAGGAACCTTCTCTAATACCAATTGTTGAAATTATTAAGACAACTAAGAGGGGGGGGTGAATCAGTTGTAATTGAGCTTAAACAATTTTAGGTCTATTAAAACATTATTAATCTCTCTTCAAGTGATCATCAACAGAATACAACATATGGACAGTAAAAGTAAATACCATCAGTCACACATAAGATATACACAGAGACATATTTTCATGAGGAAACCCATAAAGGGAGAAAACCTCTTCTTCTTCGAAATGATAGGCAGTCTTTTAAGTTATGTACATCATCTATAATTGAGCACCAAATCAATGTGAGGCTGCTACCTCTGTTTTACAAGCTGCAACTTGTTTGAGAGCACCAACTCTCTGGTTTCTCTAGCACCTACTAGAAGGAAGCACCAACTCCCTTAATGTTCCAGCACCAACTGGATGGAAGCACCAACTTCCAGTTACACAGGCTCCAACCTGTATGACAGAGAACATTAGTTCTCCCTTGCAACACCCTGCCACCCTGGTTTCTCTAGCTGCAACCAGATGGAAGCTACAACTTCCTATGTTCAAGCTCTCACTTGAACCTATAAGGACAACAATCCTCCAGATCACCTCCCAACCTCCCTAAAATATGAATGAATAAATAAACATTCAACTACGCAGATAAATCAATTTTTACCATTCTTTCTTTGTTTTGTAAATCTGGTCTTCTTCAAACTGTTCTGCAATTCTTCTCTTCCTCTGTCTGTTCAGGAGGTCTACTCTGCATCAACTTGTTCTATCATTCTACTCTAGTTCAAGTCTTCTTCATCATTTATTACTCTTCCCTGTGTTTCATATCACACTGTGCATGTACTCAATCTTGCACTGCACATTCTATATTTTTTCCTTTCTTACAGTTTCATTCATTTTTCATACAAAACAACCAACCTCAAGATATCTATCTCATTTTATTTTATACACTCTCATAGTGGTTCAACTTCCCATCTCCTTAGTAAAAAGGAAGACAATTGTCTCAGCAACTGAAACGCTAACTAATCGACAATCATGAGTCTCTTTCGCTAACAGATTCGAGACTGAGGAGTTAACTGTGAGAGAGAACAATAACCCTTCGATCAAAACTTGATCTGACGGTTCAGGTCATTCCACGATTTCGCATATCGCGATTTTGACATTCCTGATGTTCAATGTTCTTGTCACTTCCAAATCCTGATCCACGAAACTCCGTAAAGAAGTTGGATCAACGGTCCAGATCACATCTTGATCTGACGGTTCAGATTCAGTCAAGATTTCACACATCACAATTTCGACACTCTTGACATTTAGTGTTTTTGTGACTTCAAAGTCCCGATCCATGAAACTCCGTAATGGAGTCGTATCAACGGTCCAGATCACATCTTGATTCAATGGCTGCGATTAAATCATGATTTCACATATCATGATTTCATAATTCTTGTTGCATTGTTTCTTTTCCCTGTCTATGTTGCGATTCGCGAAACTCTGATATGGAGTTGGATCAATGGTCCAGATCTGATCTTGATTCAACAGTTGCGATTGGATCACGATTTTGACATTCTTGTTGCATTGTTTTCTTGTCTCTCCATGTCGCAATTCGCGAAACTCCGATATGGAGTTGGATCAACGGTCCAGATTTGATCTTGATTCAACTGCTGTGATTAAGTCACAATTTTTCATATCACGAAATCAGGATTCCTGTGGATGATATTACTTGACATATCCAACTCTCGATCCTCGAAACTCCGACATGGACTAGAATCAATGGTCAAGATCTGATCTTGATTCAACAGCTGCAATTAAGTCGCTATTTTTTATATCGCAAAATTAGGATTCCTGTGGATGATAATACTTGACATCTCCAACTCTCGATCCCCGAAACTCTGACATGGACTGGAATTAACTGTCCAAATTTGATCTTGATCTGACGGCTGAGATTAAATTGCGATTTTGCATATCACGATTTTGAGAGGTTAGGGAACATCATTCCTTTGAATCTCCAGTCAACGAACTGACGATCTATCCCCACGTGTCCTACCCGTAAATGGACGGTCCTCCTTCTTTCGGAATTTTGTACGCCCACTTCTCCTTGTACTTTAAATATCGTGCAGGTTCTCCTTGATCCAATGATGGTCGGGTCCTGCGCTTGGACCTAATGTATGAGATCTGTCCTTCTCTTTAGTTCGCTCTTCTTGTCTACATTCATATCTGATGACCCTCGTTCTATCGAGAATTTGAAGGGGATCCAACGAACAGAAATGATTCTCAAACCTTACGGGCCTACCTTTTTAGAGTGCTCTTATTCAGATCTGATGGCCATCGGGAATTTTGGAAGGGATCCAACGAACATGGTTGTTTCTCTTCCCCGATTATCACTGCACCTTTGATCATTCCTGTTGTACTCAAGCCATCATCATTACTGTACTTGCCATCAATGACAAACATACGCTGCCTGTAAAACAGGCCAACAATCCTCTGTACATTCTTTCTGTACTTATGCCATTCGTTGTCTGTTAAATATTTGCCAATAGAACTTGGAGCATAGGCCAAATTCTTGGTCACTCCAAGTCCCAAATCGTGAAAGAGATTAACGAGGGTAAAATTGGATGGTGGAGTGCTTCCAGGAAGAAGTGTTGAAATCCTGTGAGCCGTCGGATCCAACCAACTAGCGAGGAAGTTAGGGCTGAAGATCTTTGATAGGTGTAAGCATAGGAGAGATCTATACCATTAGATCCAAATCATCAAGGATCGTTGGATCTCTTATAAGAACTCATGTATCAAAATTCGGGGATTGAAGTGACAAGAGATTTGGAGTCGTTGCATCATGAACTCCCGGTTACCGAAAACCCGAAAGCCTGAAATATCGAAATGATATACATCGTAGATCATAGGAGAGGAACTAGACCATTGGATCAAGTAGATTAATAGACCGTAATTTCAAAATTTCGTCAAATGGAAGTTTGAGATGTGTAGATGCACGAACTCCTGATGCCCGAAACTCCGAAACGAAAAGTAAAAGTAGTGGGGCCCCCTGACATTGCTGGGAGTGACGTGGAACTTCTTAAGGACACCATGTGTTACTACCTTGGTGGGCGATAGCTGTGATGTTGGCCCGAAGGGTAAGGAAATTGAATTTTTTGAAGTCGATAGTTGGAGAGGGAAGCGAGTGAGAGAACCCTCGGGACCAAAACCCCGAAGCCTCGAAATCCCAAAACCCAAAGTTTTGTTTGGAGATCCTTGTAGCACCTAGCAGTTTGGAATTTGATCATGACCCGTGGATGCATGGGTTGGGGACTATGAAAATGGGGGCTATCGCTGGAAATTGCAGAGCCAAACAGAGCTCAGAAAATTCATGGAATTGAAACATTTTCTTATTTGCGTTGGTTTATGCATGTTGTAGTTTTATTAAGGGTTTAAGGCTTGAAAAACTTCGGTTGACTGCACGTTGTGTGTGTAGAGTTCAACGAGTGTCAGGACAACCGCAAATCGATGCCGAATATAGAAATGGAAGAGGTGTGGATTGCCTCCAATTCAGAGGACGAAAGAGAAGGAAGGGATGTCAACTTGGGAGTCAAAGGATCGAACTCCAATGGGCACAGAAGAGAATTGGATAAGGAAGGGCATGTGATGAAAATCATTGAAAGATTGCAGAAAGATGCCTAGGCTTGTTGAGATGATAGCCAAAATCTCATGAAAGTCAGGGATAGGAAGGGTCAATTCAACTTAAGGATGTTGAAGAGTCTGGAAAGAATAGAAAAGAAATTGAAAAAGGAGAGTGACTCAAGCANCAAGACAGAGAGTTGCAAGACCCTTGAGAGGAAAAGAAGATCAAGGAGTGTCAGCAGACATCGTCTTCGCTCCCCAAAGCATTCCAGTAGGGAAGCACACAGTAGTTCAATCCCATCTCCTACCAGAAAGCACAAGAGATCTGGGATGGATGAATTGAAAGGGGAAATGAACAAGATCAAGCCTCCAATGTTCGATGGAGAACATAAGAAGGAGGAAGATGCCGAAACTTGGTTGCTGGGTATGAGGAAATACTTTCAACTGCAGAATTATTCCTCTCATGCAGAGGGAAATATTTCCATGTATCAACTGAAGGGAAAGGCATCCATGTGGTGGGATCAACTTGTGCAGGTGTAGCACATCAGGGAAAGGGACATCACATGGAAAGAATTCAAGAGGTATTTCGAGAGGAAATAATTAACTAAAAGATATTATGACAAAAAGATGAAAGAGTTCTTTGAACTCAAGATGGACAACAAGACCATGGATGAGTATGAATGAAAGTTTTTGGAATTACTGAAGTATTTTCCATTCATCAAAGATGAGGCTGTCAAGATTCAGAAGTATCTGAGTGGACTGCCACCTCCCATTGGTGACAAGATTCAGTATGATGATCCTAAGACTATGGAAGAAACAATAAGAAGAGAGAAATGATTATATGAACAACAAAGAGAAAATCCTACCTTTCGGAAGGCTTGGGTTGACTAGAAGAAGTTTAAGAAAGAACAGAGGTAGAAGGGAAACAAACCTCCCTTTTTCAGAAATAGTCCTCAAGGACATCCATCATTTAGAGAGTCGAGAATGGCTGAAGTGGGGGAACAAAAGGCTGAGATAGACTCCCATTTAATGTTGGGGTTGTAAAGAGAACCACAAGTACAAAGATTGTCCCCATAAAAATGGCAAAGAAAGAGTTGTCCATAATGTTCAACAAGCTAAAACAGTGGAGGACATAGGCAGTAGAATGCCAAGGATCTATGCGACCCTGGACAACAAGCAAGCTGAATTTCAGTCGCACATGTTTGAAGTGGAAGTTGGCTACAGGAACCAAGAAGAAATTCACTGAGTTGGTTGAGTTCTGTCCGGTGGACATGAAGGGATTGAGCACGAAGGCTGAATTGAATATCCTGCCTTTAGGCTCTTATGACTGTTTAATTGGGATTGAGCACACCCTATTTCCCACAGTCTGTAAAAATAACTATATTGGCCAAGTATTGTGGCAAACTCAAAAATGTGAATGTGTGATGTGAATGGACCTTGTGAAAAAGGTCGATGAATATAAATAATATTATGAATATATATATTGCAGGACTGCTAAGAGGGGGATATGCTGAAAAAGAGACCACAATGGCTGAAGAAAGGTGGTGGAAGGCACCTGGAATGGTGGCGTTAACTTCCACCGAAACCAATACCGTATTTGGACTTCACTGGCCTGGAGAACCAAGAGTGGCTCGCTGGCCCCAAATTAAATGACTCACCAGGTTGGTAGGTAAATGGCTCCTCATGAGTAATGATGTATGGGGAGTGAACCGCCCATCCATAGAGTCCTTAGACCTGAACACCACGAGGAGGATCGTGCCACACGCAACCTTGACGGAAAGAGAAAAGGCAGGAAGAGTGTGCAATCAAGGGGGGCAGACACGAGGGAAAAGAGGAGAAGGAAAGAAACTCTGAAAAAACTAAAGAGTGAGTTATAGCAGAGAAGAAGGAGAGTAACCTTTGTTCTCAGTCACTGGAGAACAGAGACTCAGTCTCGCAACATCATGGTCTCAGCTCGGGGGTGGCTAGTGGTAAATCCATTCAGAATCGCTGAGCCTATGGTTGGGTGGAAATGAGCACTCCTCTCAGTAGTTGCAATCACACCTGGTGTTATTTATGATAAGTGTTTTATATCTTGCATCTTGAAATGTATATTCTGACATTTATGCTCATAATTTGTGCAATTATGAATGGTTTCAGTATAAGACTGTCTGTGTGGTGTTTTGACCAGAAATGGTGGTTGCATGCTTATAATGGAAAGACTACGTATGGCTTATGTTTATAAATAGCTATATATATGTATATCGATATAATTTAGACTTCAAGTCTGTTCTTAGGAAATATATACCCTTATTCGTCTCAGGTAATACCCTAGATAGATATCCCCATAGAGACACCCTTCTTGGAAAGCTTACCAAGAACTTGAAAAAGGATTTCATGGCGTAAGTCTCAGTAATCTTGCACGAGGAGAAATGGTCCTCTTAAAATACTGATATTTCAGCATTTCGACACCCGGGGTATCGAAGCGCGAGTCCTCTCATGCTCGCAAGTCCCAAAACCCTAAAATTACGAAATCCCAAAATGACAACGTGTGGATAAGTATCGATTAACGGATGAGATCCTGTCAGAAGATCTAAGGTTATTCACGACCGTTAGATTGGAGGAATAAAGGAGGGCGTTAATGCCTCAACCCCTTTCCTTTTATCTTTGTAAGTATTGAAGAAATCGAGACCGTAGATCCTTGGGGTTCGTGGGAGTATCTAGACCATCCATTTATAGGAAACGTGGCTGTCGGTAAGCATTTCGGTGTTTCCGTACCCGGGAAGACAAAGGGGAAGAACCCTGATCATCGCAAGTCGTGAAACCTCGATAACCGAAACCCTGAAATAGTTTAAGGAGTGGATGAGATAGGATAGTTCAGCATTTCAGTACCCAGGATACCTAAGTGCGAGTCCCCTTATACTCACAAGTCCTGAATCTCCGGTCCGCGAAATTACGATGGGAGAAACCCTGAAATAGATGCGTAGGTTTAGAAGTTGGTATTTCAGAGTTTCAGCTCCTGGAAGGTCTAGGCGCGAGATCTCTTGTCTGTGCACATCACGAAACTCCGATTCACGAAATCTTCAAATGATAATAGGACGAAGTAGCTATGAGTTTTCGGTGTTCCAGCCCCCAGGAAAACCTAGGAGTGAAACTTCTTGTCCTTACCCATCATGAAATCCTGAAGTATGAGATTCGGAAAAGGTCTTGCGTGGGTAAGCCTTGGTGTTTCGGTGTTTTGGCAACCGAGAAACCCAAGGGTCAGTCTTCTTGTACACATCAGTCCCGAAATCCTGATGGGTGAAGTCCCGAAAGAACAATACGCGGATAGGTTACGAGACTTTGACACTTCGGAAACCGGAATGCTCAAGGGTGTATTCCCTGGTACTCGCATCTCCCGAACTCCCGACTTGCGAAGTCCCGAAATGGCTTAACACGGACGGTATTTGGTGTGTTGGTGTTTCGACACCTGGGATACCTGATGGTAAGTTTTCTTATTCTCACCAGTTCCTAAAACCCGGTCTGCGAATTCCCGAAATGGATTGAGCGACACATATATACAACTATACGTATGTTAAGGTTTCGGAGTTTCAGCTCCCGGGAAACCTAAGTGTGAGACCTCCTGTCATCGCATATCCTGAATTCCCGATGGCAGAAATCCTGAAACAGGGAAGTATGTTTAGAGTTATTAATTCGGAGTTCGGCTCTCGGAAGACCCCGATGTGAGACCTCCTATCATCGCATCCCCCGAATTCCCGACTTGCAGAATCCCAAAGAAATAGAACATAGAGAAGCATGATAATTCGGTGTTTCAGTGCTCGGGACATCTAGAGGCGAGTGTCTTATCCTCGCATATCGCGAAATCCCGACTTGTGAAACCCCAAAGTATGAAACCCTGAAAATGAGTATAGAGTGACTAGAATTTAATGTTTTGGTGTTTCAGCACTCGTGACATCTAGAGGCAAGTGTCTTGTCCTCGCATATCATGAAATCCTGATAAGCGAAGTCCCAAAATGGATTCGCACACATGGTTTTGGTGTTTCGGATTTTCAGTGTCTGGGACTCCCAAAGGTCAGTTTTCCTCATATTTGCTAGCCGCGAAATTTCGATGGATAAAACCACGAAATGAAAAAGGGAATACCTGTATGGCGATTTCCCGTATCGCAAAAGTCAATGAGTACCCTCTAATAAGGCTTGTGGCCATAACCGTCGATCAAATGAGTGCGGATAAGGGATGGCAGGATCTGTATCAGGTCCTGTAGGGACTCAAGGAAATTCTATTCACCAGAGAAAAGATGAAAAAGGCCGAGAAATTTTAGATTTCATAGTGGGTGTGTTACAACTATGCCACAACCAACTTTCATCATACTTGCTTAAGTGGCATTCTTCTTTTTCTTCTTTTAACACATAGACGTTGTTTTCTGTTCTTATCCCTTTTGCAACTAGCTATCATGAATTCACAGATTTTATTCTACAGTCTTTAGAGGTAAAACCGACTTCACATCCTTGGTCACAGACTTGACTGACACTAAGTAGATTATGTTTCATACCTTCTACAAACAACACATCTTGAGATTTCCCTTTGCCATTACTCAAACTTACCATTCCTTTACCTTTTATTTTTTTCTGGTGCATCATTTCCAAAAGTTACATTCCCTGATTTGCTTTCACTTAGAGTTAGAAACTTACTTTTGTCTCCAGTCATATGTTTGGAACATCCACTGTCAATATACTAAGGATTCTTTTGTCTTTGGCCTGATAACACTAGTCCACACTTGTCATCTTCTTTCTTCTTCCAAACCTTGACATTTTCAACAGTGGGGATCAAATCTGGCTTGTAATTCATTAAGCGACAATCTGCAGCTTCATGTCCATAATTATGATAGATGTAACATTCTAGTTCACTAAATAGAAGATCATAGCGATTGTTATGCTTAACATGTGTCCTTTTCCCAACCATCACATGATTTATAGTCTGAGATTGTTTGTTGCTTGGTTGTCTCGATCTTTGTTGTGGAATATGGTTATTTGTTGAATATCTTGATTGTTCATATCTAAATCTTAAAGAACAGTTTATAGCTTTATGACCAAAATTAGAGCAGAAAAAACAATAACCATAGAAAAAACCTTTGTACCTTGAAAAAGTTTGTCTTCTTTGAAGAGGTCGATTTCTTTCATGCCAATAATCTCTCTGATCTATAGATTCGGTTCTGGTATTTTTTCTTTCATTCCTTCTTGGTGGCTGATTTTCTTTCTTTGTTTCTATAGAGTGACTGTTGTCAATGTTTGAGAATTTGACAAACTTGATAGGTTCTGTATTACTTGGATGATCACTATACCCCAAGCCAGCTTTTAACTTTGGGTTTCTTTGCTGATTTAGAATGGAGGTTAATCCTTCTGAGGCTTTAATACTTGGCAGATTTTGGTGATACAATCCCTTAAACTTCTCCATTCTTTTTATGGTTTTTACTATCTCTTCTTCTAAGGATTCACACCCCGCTTTCTTCTCTGAGAACTGTTGTTTCAGTATGTCTTCTATTTTCTTTGCGTCTTCTAACTCCACTTTTAGTAGAGGAAATTTTTCATCAGGTTTTTCACCATTCATTTTAAACTGCTTCAACAACTGTTTTTGTTTTCTCTTCTTACATCTGAGTCTGTCAATTTCTTCCAAAGCATTGATTAATTCACCTTCCATATCCACCACAGCTTCTTCATCATCCATTTCACCTCTTGTGTGTTCATCATCAAGATATCCCATAGCCATAAGCATAAAATAATTCACTTTGTCTTCACATGATGAATCACTATTTATGTCTTCTGAGGAATTGTCATTTTTGCACACAAACGTTTCTTTTTACTATATTTCTTGAATTTGTACTTATTTTCATCATCAGAGTTCTGGTCCTTTTTCTAATGGGGACACTTAGATGAAAAATGACCTATCTTACCACAGTTAAAACATTTGAAGGGAAGCTTGCCTTGATGTTTTCCTAATCCTTTCTTTAACCTTCTCACAAATTTTGCCTCAATATCCTCTAAATCTGAATCAGTATTCTTGTCTGCCTTAAAAGATGCTTCTCTAGTAATGGATTTATATTTGTTGATTCTCATTTCATATGCAGTTAAAGTTCCTAGGAGTTGATCAATGGACGGAGTTTTAATATCATTTAGTTCTTCTATTGCAGAGACTTTTGGATTAAATTTATCAAGCAAAGATCTTAAAATCTTCTGAACTAAAATTGATTCTTCAAACTTCTCACCAAGACCCTTCATGGTATTCACAAGTTCTTCAACTCTTAAAAAATACATGCTAACTGTTTCATCTTCATTCATCTTAGTTGTTCAAACTTCAACCTAAATGTTTGAAGTTTGGCATCTTTTACTTTCTCATTTCCTTCATAGCTGCTAATAAGTTTATCCCACATTTCTTTGGCAGTTTGAAGATGCATCACCTTTACAAANCAAAATGACCTATCTTACCATAGTTAAAACATTTGAATGGAAGCTTGCCTTGATATTTTCCTGATCCTTTCTTTAAGCTTCTCACAAATTTTGCCTCAATATCATCTAAATCTGAATCAGTATTATTGTCTACTTTAAAAGATGCTTCTCTAGTAATGGACTTGTCTTTTCTGATTCTATTTCATATGCAGTTAGAGTTCCTAGGAGTTGATCAATGGACAGAGTTTTAGGATCATTTAGTTCTTCTATTGCAGAGACTTTTGGATTAAATTTATCAAGCAGAGATCTTAGAATCTTTTGAACTAAAAATGATTCTTCAATCTTCTCACCAAGACCCTTCGTGGCATTCACAAGTTCTTCAACTCTTAAAAAATACTTGTTAATTGTTTCATCTTCATTCATCTTTAGTTGTTCAAACTTCAACCTATATGTTTGGAGTTTGGCATCTTTTACTTTCTCATTTCCTTCATAATTGTTAATAAGTTTATCCCACATAGCTTTCACAATTTCAAGATGCATCACCTTTACAAACTCATCTTCAGCAAGTCCATTCAAGATAGCATTCATTCCCTTAGCATTAAATCTAAATTCTAACTTATCATCCTTGGAAGCTAGCACAACAGGCTTTGTATATCCAGTCTCTACTACATCCCAAACATCAACACCTAAGGCCATTAAGTATGTTCTCATTCTAACCTTCCAAAAGGTAAAATTTGTTCCATCAAACAGAGGAGGCTTACTAGTTGAAGTCTCATCATGACTTGTCATGTTTAAGCTTACAGATCTACCTTTAAATAAAAGGAACCTGCGATGATACCAATTGTTGAAATTACTAAGACAACTGAGAGGGGGGGTGAATCAGTTGTTACTGTGCTTAAACAATATTAAGTCTATTAAACCATTTTTAATCTTTTATCAAGTGACCATAAATATTATACATCATATGAACAACATAAATAATGAGCATCAATCACACATAAAATATACACAGAGATAGATTTTCATGAGGAAACCCATAAAGGGACAAAACCTCTTCTTCTTCGAAATGATAGGTAGTCTTTTAAGTTTTGTACATCATCTACGTTTGAGAACCACTCAAAGTGAGGCTACTACCTTTGTTTTACAAGCTCCAACTTGTTGAGAGCACCAACTCTCTAGTTTCTCTAGCACCCACTAGAAGGAAGCACCAACTCCCTAAATATTCTAGCACCAACTGAATTTATACAAGCACCAACTTGTATACAGAAAACTTTGTGTTTTCCCGAGCACCACCCTACCACCCTGTTTTTCTAGGCACAACTAGATGGAAGATAAAACTTCCAATATTCAAGCACCAACTTGAATATCAGAGGACCACAGTCCTCCCTAGCACCACCCTTCCTCCCTGATTATGCATAATTGGTTGACAGACAAACAATACAGGTATTTAAATTCTTACCCCTACTTCATTGTTCTGCAATTATTCTCTGGTTCAAAAACTATTCTGCAGTTATGCTCTGCTACATGCTATTTTGCTATTCTTCTCTTGCTTCTGTCTGTTCAGCGACTGTTACTCATCTCTGAGTTTTATCTCATGCTCTGAATTCTTTCATTTTACCCTTCTTACAGTTCATCTCATTGTTTCAGTTAGAAAATCCAACCTTACACAGTTGCTGCATCTCACCTTTTATACTCATCAGCCTCATAAATTACACCTAAAATCTCCTTGGGCAAAGACAAAAACTTCTCAGCAACTGTATCACCAACCAATCAAGAACCATGATTCGATTTTCTAACTGAATTGTAACTGAACTTATTAATCATGAAAAAAAACGATGACCCTTCGATCATATTCCTGATTAACCTGCACCGTTGGATTAGCAATGATGGATCTCGCGCCTACTCCATATGCCCACTGGTTGTGACCATGGTGTTGGATTACTGAGAGGGGGGGTGAATCAGTAATAACGTAATTATAATCCTTTTCTTCAAATGTTATATCAATGTAGAATTATTATCCAATAATGAGTAGTAATAAACAATCACACACATACATAGTACACCAGTGTTTTACGTGGAAACCCAAATTGGGAGAAAACCACAGAATGCTTTTTCTTATATGTCTTGAAGAATTACATTCATTGGAAGCAC
>JASDQU010711804.1:17403-31148 GCA_032191745.1 Picea mariana
TAATCTTTCTTCAAGTGGTCGTCAATATTATACACATATGGACAACATAAATAATGAGCATCAGTGACACATAAGATATACACAGAGACAGATTTTCATGAGGAAACCCATAAAGGGAGAAAACCTCTTCTTCTTTGAAATGATAGGTAGTCTTTTAAGTTCTGTACATCATCTATAATTGAGCACCAACTTAATGTGAGGCTACTACCTCTGTTTTTACAAGCTCCAACTTGTTTGACAGCACTAACTCTCTGGTTTCTCTAGCACCCACTAGAAGGAAGCACCAACTCTCTGAGTGTTCCAGCACTGACTGGATGGAAGTAACTACTTCCACTTATACAAGCACCAACTTGTTTTGAGAGAACTAACTCTCTAGTTTCTCTAGCACCCACTAGAAGGAAGCACCAACTCCCTGAGTGTTCCAGCACTAACTGGATGGAAGCACCAAATTCTAGTTACACATGCTCCAACCTGTATAACAGAGAACACTTGTTCTCCCTTGCACCACCTTGCCACCCTGGTTTCTCTCGCTGCAACTAGATGGAAGATACAACTCCCTTTGTTCAAGCACCCACTTGAACCTCTGAGGACAACAGTCCTCCCTAGCACCTCCCAACCACCCTGAAATATAAAAGTTTTCTTTCTGTGAATTTATTACAGTGATTCAGTAGTTTTTCATTTGCTTACCAAGCTTATCACTATTCATCTATTCCACTCCATTCTTCTTGCATCAATGTCTCCCTTCTTATCCTCTATCTTAGCATGCACACCTTGGATTTATCTTCTTCTCAGAGATATGCATCTTTGATATGTGCACTTTTTTCTCTCTTCCACTATTCTGTTATATTCAACTTATGTTCCTCATCTCTGTGTTTTCTTTCCACTACGCATACTATAATTTTACCTTTCTATGATTCAATTCATTTTTCACTCGGCCCGGCCACACGTGCATAGTCACAACGTATATCTTTTTTCCACTTCCTCTTGGGTTACACCATGAATCTTCTTGGGAAAAAAAGCCTCAGCAACTGAATCGCCAACCATCCAAGAACCATGATTCAGTTTTGCTAACTGAATCGTAACTGAACATATAATCATGAAGATCAACAATAGCCCTTTGATCAGATGCTCAAATAACCAACACTATTGGATTAAATCCACAGGGTCTTACGTTTATTTTGCCATTTTGCATTTCGGCATTTTAGCATTTTGGCATTCCTGTGGTGAAGAGTCTCGACTCTTCATGTTACGATCGCCGAAAAGGAGCCTTTATTGGTGTTAGATCCTCCCTCTCACATGACCACTGATGGTGACCACAGCCTACACCAAAAGATTTTTTTCGCATTTCAACATTTCGGCATTTCGACATACCTATGGTGAAGTGTTTCGACACTCCAACTCCCGGTATCCGAAACCTACACCAAAAGGTGTTTTTCACATTTCAACATTCCTGTGGTGAAGTGTTTCGACACTCCAACTCTCAGTATCTGAAACCTGCACCAAAAGGTGTTTTTTTTCATTTCGACATTCCGACATTTCGACATTCCTGTGGTGAAGTGTTTCGACACTTCCAACTCTCGGTATCCGAAACTTGCACCAAAAGGTGGTTTTCGCATTTTGGCTTTCCGGCATTTCAACATTCCTATGGTGAAGTGTTTCGACACTTCCAACTCCCGGTATCTGAAACTCTGAAATGGATTCAGATCAACGGTCTAGTATTTCGGTGTTTCGACATTTCTGTGATGACGTGTTTTGACACTTCCAACTCCCTGTATCCAAAACTCTGATTTCCCTATCTGCGAAACTCTGAAATGGATTCTTTGACATGCTTTGATCTTTCACATTTTTGGAATTCATCATTCTTGTTGTGAGTGTCCTTGAAACCTCCAACTCCTGGTATCCGAAACTCCGATTTCCTGGTCTACGAAACTCTGAAATGGAGTCTTTGACATGCTCTAATCTTTCGCATTTCAGGATTTTCTGCTGTGAGTTGCTTCCTTGACTCTTGGAGTTTACGCTTCTGATCTTGCCATGCGATCATCGTTGTGATGCTGGTCTTGCCACTTTCTCTTGTTCATCATCATCGGGTTGATCTTGCCATCAATGAAAAACAAATACTTTGCCTTCTGTCTACTCCTAATAAATATGCCAATAGAGTCCCCATGATCTTAGAGAGAAAATGATAATCCTCTGTTGGAGTTACTTCACACACACCTAGGATTTATTTATACTAAGGTTATTCCTTGTTTATTAGTCATTATCCAGTCTCCTATATTTTAGGGGAGAATATTTTCTTTCAGTTGACACTTCAGTTTGACTAGTTGAGTTGAGTTTAGATGTTGCATTGGTTTTGTCACCATGCAACATTGGGATCATCACCAACTCACTACTCTTTGATCAATCAGTTAACTGAAGACTAGTTGACAAGTTAACTCAGCTAGGTGGCAGTTCACTCCCCTAACTTCCTAAGAGACTAGAGTAGGTGGCAGTTTACTCTTGTAACTGCTGGTGTGTGTCCAGATCAATCTAGACCATGGTTCATTAGTTACTCATGTATCCTATATCTATTGTAAATTATTCACTCTTTGAGTGTGGAATAACGATTAATGAGAATTCTTCCATTCTTTCTCTCCTTCTTCTTTCTCCAATTCTCTCTGCAAATGTGTGTATTATTGTTTAGCTAGATATATTTTTTTCAGGTTCAAAACATTTACATGGTATCAGAGCTGACATACTGCTAAGCAAAAGCTACACCAAATTATTTTTTGCAGGTACTGAAGATTAAAGACAAAAAAAAAAAAGATGGATTATTCGACGGAAATACTTCTCATGCCTCATAACTATTTGGAATGGAAGCCAATAAAAATTCTTCTGCTAAGATGCAAAGGCTTATACCAAATAACCATGGCAATGAAAGTAGAGCCTGATTCTGTCGATGAGAAAACTGGCTTTCTCAATAGACAAGATATGGCCATACAATGTATCCTCTATTTTATTTCTCCCGAAATTCTCCATCAAGTATATGATGACTCACAAGAATTCACTCCAAATGATTTATGGAGTAGATTGGAGGTTTTATTTGGGAATAAGGAAGAATGCATGAAAAATGTTGACAAGATAGAGAATGTAGAAAAGCCACTGGAAGATAAATCATCTTAGTTTGAAGAGCCTTCTACACAAGTATCTACAAAAAATTGTATTCCATTAATTGAAAATGTTGTCTACTCCATTTTAGATTTGTTTTCTAAAATTCATGTGGAAGATATATGGCATGCATCTCAGGAGTCACATGCAGACACTTTTGCGTGCATCATGCATGCATCTCAGGACACAAAAAAGGAGCCGCACACATCAGATTCCATTATGATATTTTTTGAGCCAAATTTGCAGAAACAAATTGGATATTTGAATTCCTCTCAGGAACATATCCAATTTCAAAAAAAAATCATCCGAAAAAAAAATCAACAAAATTTCAACATTTTTCTGGAAACGGCCGCACGGTTTTCAAAATTTCATCCAATTTTTTTTTGGATATTATTCATTACAAGAAGATAAAGTGAATATGTGTGGAAATATCAATGATGCATATACTTCATCAGATCCATGCAGAAATCTACATCTTCAACAAAAGCTTCAGAGAGCACAAACTTGCACAGTTGCGAGGTCTTCTTGGAGTGAAGGACAGGGTTGATTAGCAAATGTTTTTTGTTCCTTCTCATTTTTTATTTTATGCATTGTAATTTGAGAGGGGGGTTTGTTCCCATGAGTTTTTTCCTCTTTCCTCGTTTAGTTCAGTGTATCTTTTGTATTTAGGTACCTAACATGGCCTCGCAGAGGGGACCCATTCTTTATTTTCACCATAGTGATGTTCAGGGGGGGTGTTGGAGTTACTTCACACACACCTAGGATTTATTTTTCCTAAGGTTATTCCTTGTTTATTAGTCATTATCCAGTCCCCTATATTTTAGGGGAGAATATTGTCTTTCAGTTGACACTTCAGTTTGACTAGTTGAGTTGAGTTTAGATGTTGCATTGGTTTTGTCACCATGCAACATTGGGATCATCACCAACTCACTACTCTTTGTTCAGTCATTTAACTAAAGACTAGTTGACTAGTTAACTCAGCTATGTGGCATTTCACTCCCCTAACTTCCTAAGAGACTAGAGTAGGTGGCAGTTTTCTCTTGTAACTATTGGTGTGTGTCCAGATCAATCTAGACCATCACTATGGTTCATTAGTTACTCATGTATCCTATAGCTATTGTAAATTATTCACTCTTTGAGTGTGGAATAATGGTTAATGAGAATTCTTCCATTCTTTCTCTCCTTCTTCTTCTTTCTCCAATTCTCTCTGTAAATGTGTGTATTATTGTTTAGCTAGATCTATTCTGTGCAGGTTCAACACATTTACATCCTCAAGGATTTTTCCTCCAATATGGGTACGACTGTTAATACTGATAAAAACAAGGTCATGATCATTAAATACGATAAGATCACATATGATACTTTCATATATGAAAAAAAAACTTGGAGGAAGTGACTTAATACAAATATCTTGGAATCAATATTCACCACAAGATCAACTGGAATTATAGCGTTAAGAAAAGGATAAATGGAGGATGGAAATCTTATTATGGGCTTCAAAAAAATTGTACATTAGTCGATCTTTGGATAGGGGATAAGACAAAACTCCTCTTTGAGACTCTTTTTACTCTTGTTATTCTATATGGATGCAAATTTTGGGGATATAGTATCTCTTGATAGTCATGGAGAAACATATATAAAATCCAAAAGAATTTTATAACCTATAATCTCAAAATCAATGGAAATATTCCCTATCTTATCTTCCTCTTAGAGGAAATCCTTTTCATCATTGAGAGCACAAATATGACTATATTGTTAGAAAAATAGGATCCCGGAGAAATAAAATAAAAAAAAGTGTGGAAATAAAACATAGAAGATACACAATACAATAGAAACACAGATATGCGTTGTTCACCCAATGTGGGATACATCCACTAGAGAAATTTCCAAGTCCTTCCTTTCTATTATCCAACAAATGAAGGGATACAACCTACAACACATCAGTTGTAAATTCCTCTTATTTCTCTCATAGTCTCTTATATCATAATACAATATTCAAAATTATGCATAGCCACAATACATTTCCTTCATAAAAGAGGGCTTCCTTCTAGGGAAAAAAACCCTAACATAACTCCTACCATCAAATCTATGACCTTATAATGAACAATCCAGATTTACTATGTAATTACAATATACATTTACAAGGATATTTTTCCTTTGGGGGCTTCACCCCCGGACCTTGCAAGGGGAGAAAGCCCCCCATGCAAACCCCCCAGAGTGGAGGGGTGTACAATATTCCTGGGTGTACAATCTTCATGGGGTATAAACACAGTTGAAAACAAATACCTATGAAACTGGAAGATAATTCGGCTCCACAACAAAAAATATCCCACTTGGAGACTGATCACAACAACTCCACTGTTTTGTACCTATTGGACTATACTCCACCTTGGACCTGGAAAATTTATTATCTTCACCGTCATGCTTGAAGACCAACTGAAAATTAGTAGGAACTGAGTTTCTCCCTGGTTAATCCCTTTGTTAACATGTCTGCAGGATTTTGGCTAGTCTATATCTTTTCCAACTTTAAATGTCCATCTTCCAAGATGGATCATATGAAATGGTACTTGATTTTTATATGATTATTCTTTGAATGGAAGGATGTGGTCTTTTAAAGATGAATGGAACTCTCGTTGTCACAATATCACCTACTATTATCTTGCTTCTTTCCCAATTCCTCCATAACCCTTTGTAATAAACAAATCATCTCTTTACTAGCCTCTGTAAAAACAACATACTCTTCCTCTATTCTTGAAAGTGAAACAACCTTTTGTAGTTTCTAAATACAACTTATTGGTCTTCCACCTATAGTAAGAGCATACCCCGTGGTGCTCCTCCTGCTATATTTATCACATGCCATATCTGAATCAACATATCCATGTAGAACAGTGTCTGAACCTCCAAAACATAATGCATGAGTAGAAGTACCTTTCAAATACCTGACAATCCACTTTACTGCCTCCCAATGTTATTTACTTGGATTGTTCATATACCTACTTACAACTCCCACTGCATGTGCAATATCTGGTCTTGTGCAAACCATCACATACATCAAGCTGCCAATTGTTGATGAATAAGGGACCCTAGACATGAATTATATCTCCTCTTGTGTCTTAGGACATAGTTCTTTGGTTAATTTGAAATGTCTTGCCAAAGGTGTACTAACTAGTTTTTCATTCTGCATTCTAAATATCTCCAACACCTTCTCTATGTACTCACCCTGAGACAATGTCAAATTGTAATTTTTCCTATCTCTCGTTATTCTCATACCAGGGATTTTATTTGTAGCATCCAAATCCTTCATTGGAAATGAATTATCCAATTTCTTATTGAGCACATTTATATCCTTCATATTATACCCCGCAACAAGCATGTCATCTGCATACAATAGCAAGATAATATAGCTTCCATTTTCTATGTTTTTAAAATAAACACGATGATCAGAATGACATTTTCTATAACCTTGTTCTTTCATAAACCTGTCAAAATTCAAATACTGCTTCCTTGGATCTTTATTTAGGACATACAAGCTCTTATTAAACTTGCATACCAAATTTTCCTTCCCTTTGACCTCATAGGCCTATTGTTGTTTCATATAAATCTCTTCCTCCAAATCCCCATGGAGAAAAGTTATTTTTACATCTAAATGTTCAAGATGTAAATATTCTACTACCACAAGAATCAAAATAGTCCTAATTGAAGTCATTTTAACAAAAGGAGAAAATATTTAATAAAAATATATACCTTTCTTTTGTGCAAACCCCTTTACAACAAGTTCAGCCTTGTACCACTTTTTTCCTCCATGTTCTTCCTTCAAGTTGTAAACCCATTTATTCTACAATTCTCTTTTTCCTGCAGGAAACTGAACCAAATCCCAATTCTGGTTATTTACTAGGGAATCCATTTCCTCTTTCATGCCTTGCACCCACTTCCTTTTAGTGTCTACCTGCATTGCCACTTCATAACATTCTGGATCACTAGAATCAGTCGACAATAAATAATACAATGAAGGAGAGTATCATTTAGGGGGTCTACTTAACCTGGTAGATATTCTAAAAACACTTGCAGGATTTTGAGGTACATGATGCTCCTATTTTTATACATTTTCATTTTCTGATACCTTTGGAATTTCTTTTTTAGTGATCTCATCAGGAACTGTGTATTATGGTTTTTCTGTTTCTTGCTTCTTTCCCTGCAACTGATCTTTGTACATGACCTTCTCATTGAATATGAAATATCTACTGCTAATGATTTTTTTATTTTCATAATCCCATAAGCGATAACCAAAATCATTAACACCATATCCAATAAAGGTACACTTCTTGGATTTTTCATCAATCTTTGTTTTATTTTCTTTATCAATATGGACAAATGCTTCACAACTGAAAGTATTCACATAGAATAGTTTACCATTTTACCTATCCATGCCTTCTCTTGAATTCCGCCATACAAAGAGCTTGTAGGTCCTCTGTTTATTAAGTAAACAACAATATCTACAACATATTCCTATAAATGTAAGGGGAAACCAACATGCAATCTCATACTCCTTGAACGCTCCATGATTGTCCTATTCATCCTTTCTGACACACCATTTTCTTGTGGTGTTCTTGGAACTATCTTCTCTCTACGAATCCCATGGTATGAAAAATAATCATAAAAATCCTTGATGTAATATTCACTTCCATTTTCTAATCTAAGACACTTCAACCTTTCTCCTGTCTCATTCTCAATCAAAGATTTCCATTTCTTACAAGTATCAAAAACATAAGATTTTTGTCGAATGCAATAAACCCAAGTTTTTCTAGTTGTATCATCAATAAAAGTAACATAATAATGAGAGACACCAAGAGATGATACCTGAGGTGGTACCCATGCATATCTATGCACAATCTCTAACCTTTCACTCTTCTTTTATTTTTTGACTCTGATAAATCCGACTCTCTTTTTTTTTCCATAAACACAATGTTCACAGAAATCCAAATCAATTTGTTTAATATATGAAAACAAATTTATTTTGTGAAGTATTTGCATCCCCTTCTCACTCATGTGTCCAAGCCTATGATTCCACAGTGTTGTATCCACTCCTGTAGAAGATAAAGAGATAGAAGAGTCATTATTACCAGTACATAAATATAATGTACCCACCTTCTCTCTTTTTTCTATCACTAGTGATCCTTTGGTGACCTTCCACACCTTATCTATAAATATGGATATACAACCTTCACTTTCCAACTTTCCTGTTGAAATTAGATTTTTCCTTAGATATGGAACATGTCTTACCTCTTTCAAAAACCATTGGTTTCCATTCCTTTGCTTTATTTTTACCTTTCCCATTCCAAAAATATTTCATGGTGCATCATCACCCAAATGAACCTTTCCAAAATCACCTTGAAGATAATATAGAAAATGTTTCCTATGGGGTGTGGCATGAAATGAAGCCCCTGAATCTACTACTCAAGACTTAGAAATATATCTACAGAAAGAATCAAAGCATCTTGTAACACATCGCCTGTTACATATGCTTCTTGATTTTTCTCTTGTTTTCCATCTCTTTGTTTATTTGGAGCTCTGCAATCTTCCTTCAGATTTCCTTTCTTCCCACAATTCCAACACTCTATCTTTCCCAGTCTGGATTTGGATCTTCCCTTCATAGAATTCATGTGGTTCCCTAATCCCTTTTCTCTATCATTTTGTCTTCCCCTATTCTCCATGTTTAAAGCATTACCTAATGTCTCACTTGAACTTTTCTGTCGCATTTCCTCGCTAAGGATAACACCAACAAAATTATCAAATTTTAAAGTGTTTGAACCATAGAAAGAGTAACTTACAGCCATGACCAAGTCATTCCAACTTTCTGACAATGAGCACAAGATTAGAAGAGCCCTTACCTCATCATCAAAGTCCACTTTTATAGAAATTGGTTGATTAGTAACAGTATTAAATTCATTGAAATGATATGCAATAGACCCTCATTCTGACATCTTCATATTAAATAATTAGAAATACCTTATTGGATGCCGAGGGTTTTTCATAGAATTTATCCAATGCGTCCATCAACTCCTTCATTGTATTTTATTTCGAAACATTGAAAGCCACCAGCATTTCCATGCTCAACGATAGCGTTCCTAGTGCCTTTTTGTCAAGAACCTCCCATTCTTTGTCCTTCATGGCTGTCAGATTCTTTGATATTCCACCCAATGGTAGGAATAGATCCTTCTAATATAAATAATCTTCCATATGCATCTTCCATAACTGGTAGTTTTGGCCATTAAATTTCTTGACCCTAAACTTTCCATCTTCCTCCATTACTCCCACTCGAACCAGGAACCCTCTTTTCCTAGGAGTTACCTTTAGCTCTCATACCAAATGTTAGAAAAACAGGATCGCGATGCAATAAAATAAAAACAAATGTGGAAATAAAACATAGAAGATACACAATACAATAGAGACACAAATATACTTGGTTCACCTAGTGTGGGCTATGTCCACCAAAGAAATGGCCAAGTCCTTCCTTTCTATTATCCATCAAATGAAGGGATACAACCTACAACACACCCGCTGCAAATTCCTCTTATTTCTCTCACAATCTCCTCTCTCAGAATACAATATTCACAATGATGCATAGCTGCAATACATTTCCCTCATAAAAAAGGGTTTCCTTCTAGGGAAAAAAACCCTAACATAACTTCTATCGTCATATACGAGACCTTATAATGAACGGTCCATATTTACTATGAAATTATAATATACATTTACAAGGAAATTTTTCCTATGGGGACTTCTCCCCCAGACCCCACAGGGGGGGAAATCCCCCCTTACAACCCCCCCGCATGGAGGGGTGTATAGTAATCAGGGGTGTACATTCTTCATTGAGTATAAACACAGCTAAAAACAAGCACCTATGAAACAAGAAGATAATTAGGCTCCACAACCAACATAGATACTTAATGTATAAGAATAAGTTAAACAACATGGAAGAGAAGAGGATTCCTAAAATTGTTTCAAACTCTATCCATAACCACCTTTGACCTAAGAAGGGATGGCATAAATATGCTCAGTCTTGGATGAGCCATTGGGGAATCATGCAAGAGACCATTTTGCAGAATAAGGATAGTATTAAAAATATTATTAAATGACAATTTTAGAAGAAAATGTCGTGTGATAAAGAGTTGGAGGAAAAAAGTAAATTAATTTATTATAAGGATGTAATCAACCATAATCTAGAAGATCAAAATTATCTCTCTATTTTGACAATTGTAAAGAAAAAAAAAAAGATTTGCTAAAATAAAATAAAAAACTCTCATAAGCTCCATAGTGAAACTGGACATTGGTCAATTCCTAAAATTCCATGGGATGAAAGAGTGTGTCATGATGCAGGAGCATCCTTGGGATCAGGAAATTTGCATCACCCAAAAACATTTCCATTTTTTAAATTAGGCAATAAGACGAATAAGGATTGTGTTCGTGGTCCATTTTATTTAATCGGTTTGCTATGAATTCAAACTAATGTTACTCATGCAACTGATCTTGTGTATGCTGAAAATCATACTGAAACGCGTGCCAAAACTCATGTTGAAACTCATGCTGAAACTCTTTTGTATGGTGTAATTTTATAAGTGTCGCAATGTTTCTTCATTTTCAAAGCTATGACCGCACACATTTGACTTGACCAAATTGGCATTCCTCATGATGAGTTGCATCCACATGGTAGGAATGTTCCCGCGCCTAGCAAAAGTTTGTTAACACCAAGAAGGAGGCGAACTGTTAGGCGGTTTTGGTAATTGTTCATTCTTGGCAATGGAAGGGAAATCAATTAAAAGGAAAAGGGAGGAGTTTAAAGAGGCATGGACGTGATGGATAAGGGGTTGGTGAACCATGAATTAGGGGAATCATGGAAGGAGGACTAGAGAGAAGGATTTCAGGTTGGGTGAGAATGTAGAAAGGGCGAAACAAAGTTTCATCCCACACACGTAGACCATTATCTTCTGGGATATTTTTGTAGTGGGTTTCAACCACATAAGTAACCATTCATGGATTTCTATCAGCCCAGGATTGATGTAATGTAAATATTGATATGTTCTTTGAATCAATAAAGGAATGGTGTTGCATTCTTAATTTTCCAATTGAATTCCTTGATTATTTGAAAATAGTATTTCTATTTTTATTTTTTGTTGTGTATTTTGTAGTAGGTTGTGTGCTGTAATTGTTTATGTGTTTCAACTTGAAGGATCACTGCATCAGGTGGTATCGAATCTTACGTTCACTCTGGGATAAGTGCATGATTTTTCCTATAAATGGGTGAGAGAATACCCCGAGCTTGGTGGTGTTTCAACATTTCGAGTGTTGAAGAACAAGTAGGTGTATCAACATCTGGATTGAGGCTGTGGATGGTAGTTATGATTCAAACTACCAGGATGCTTGTGAGAATGCCACCAAAAATGAGAGGAGAAACACGTGGAGGTGCAATAAATCAAGAACTTGAAGGGTTACAGAGAAGAATAGAGGAATTAGAACACAAAAGAGATCGATATGTTGAGATAGATTTTGACTCTGAAGCTAAGAGTGATATTGAACAAAATACCGAGGATGTAGACCCAACAGAGTGTTTGATATCCTATCTAGGTTTAGGAGGACATTTTGGTTTGGATAAAACAACAGCCTTGGTGAAGGATAGATATTTTTGGCCCAACATTAATAAATGTGTCCAAAAGTTTGTTGAAGTTTGTAGGATATGTCAACTAGCCAAAGGAAAAAGTCAGAACACAGGACTCTGTACTCCATTGCCAGTATGCAAAGGACCTTGGGATGATATCTTTATGGATTTTTTCCTAGGGTTACCTATGACCCAAAGGAAGCATGATTCAACAATAGTAGTTGTGGATAGATTTCAAAAAATGGTACACTTCATAGCATGTAAAAAGACTAGTGATGCTAGTGAAGTAGCTGCATTATTTTTCAAAGAGGTGCTTAGATTGCATGGATTCCCATAGAGAATTACTTTAGATCAATATACAATATTCCTTGGTCATTTTTGGATGACACTCTAGAAAATGTTAGGCTTAGATTTGTTATACAGTTCGACATATCATCCTCAAACAAACGGTTAGATCGAAGTAGTGAACAAGAGTCTAGGAAATTTGTTGATAAGTTTAAGTGGAGAGAATCCTAGTCAATGGGATTTGGCATTAGCCCAAGCTAAGTTCACATATAATTATTTGGTGAACAAATCTATAGGAACGAGTCTATTTCATATTGTTTATGTATGATTTCCAAAAGGTGTGGTAGATTAAATTAGTTGCATTGTCATATTTGCAAGGAAAGAAGAGTGTTGATGCAAATGATTTTGTGGACAGTATGCATGAATTACAAGAACAGGTAAAGAATAAATTGCATACCAACAATAAAAGTTATAAACAAAGAGAAGATCAACATAGGATATGAAAGGTATTCCGAGAGGGTGAGTTGGTCATGAGTCACTTAAGGAAGGAGTAATTTCCTTGATGAACATATAATAAACTCAAGTACAAGAAGATAGGCCCATGCCGAATTCTGAAAAAGATATCCAATAATGCTTATTGGTTATAACTTTTGGAGAAGTTTGACATATCTCCTACATTCAATGTTGTTGACCTCTATGATTTTCATGAAGGGGATAAAAGAGAATATGAAGGTACCCTTAGAAAATGGGAACAATATCTACCAATTAAGTCAAAGAAGCATATTGAAGGAATTCTTTCTACAATATTTGGTAAGAAGACTCGCGGGAAGGAGTACATGGAATTTTTAATCAAGTGGAAGAATTGAGGGTAGAGTATGCATCGTAGGTGACTAAATATCAATTAGCATGTGCAAATAAATCTTCACCTCTGATCTAAAAATGAAGAAGACTTGTATTCTTGAAATTATTTGCAAGTAAAATTTATCTGTTAAAATGAAAATGGATCAACTTTGCAACACAACTTTAATAGGATTTACTCATTCAAGATGCATATAAACAACAGAAAAATCAGTGAACAGAAAAACACATAACACAACAAATGATAAAGGAGTTCACCCCTCTCTTGGGCTACATCTCCTGGTCTAGCTTCCAATGGATCATTTGTATTATTTTCTCAAAGTGCTCAAAAATGTTCTTTACAATTATCAAAATTCCAAATAGACTACTCCAATGGCTTCAGAACGTCCAAAAACCCCTAGCTGGGCTTTTTCGGCACCTTGTTTGGCCAAAAATTGAAGAAGATAGGATTCTTGGAAGTCCCCCCTTCAAACTTGTTGTCTCTGCATCTACAAAACACACACTTTGTTGGCTCAACCTAGTCCACACGGATATTTAAGTGTAAAAACTTAGCACCAGGCACAACTGCACAACCGGTACAAACTGTCGAATGGTTACGCACCGGCCCTTAACTACCAAGGCCTGTGGGCACATGGTCGCCACATGACCGCGCACAATACACAATAGAGCTAAAGTTCAAACCATATACAAAACCGTAGGATTAAACTGCGCACATACACATTGGTCACATGTTATATGTCAAACCGTGTGCATTTCAAAATGGTTACAACATATATATATTATGGTGGGTTTAACTGCCCATAGC
>JASDQU010711805.1:21113-40198 GCA_032191745.1 Picea mariana
CTTTTCTTGAATTCTCCTTAAGCTTGAGGAAAGGCTAAAGGGTTGGGACAAACGGATTCGGAAATTGGGCAGAGTTTCTTTGCTATCTTTTTCCTCCTTTCCAAATAGTACCCCTACCCCTCCTTTTATAGGCTAGAAGGAGCTAGGGTTTTGGACGAACTCTCGGCCATGCATGCCTGGGAGTTCCAGTTAACTGACCTAAATATTTTCATCCCATCGGAAACTTTCCTATTTTTGTGCTTTGTTAGGTAAACGCGGGCTGTAGTGGGCCAGCCAGCGTTCCAACGCGTGCAGTAGTAGGCCTGCCAGCATTCCAATGCGTGCAGTAGTGGGTTAGGACACGTGTCATTTTCCCAAGAGGATTTTTGAAGAGGTTTCTCAGCAGATGTTTTGGCAATGAAGGGAAATGAGTTGGCCTGATGCCAGGTAAGCATGTGTGGTGCAATTTAGGGTTATAACACAATCATGGTGGGGAACTTTTAGAGGGTTTTTCCATCTTTTTATCTTCATTATCTGGAAATCATTACTACTTTGAGTCGCCCTTGAACAATGCACATATTCTATCATCATATATAATAGTCAAGTCTACCATTCTCTCCCATCGACCACCATTCCCATCATTCTGTCACGTTCCACTCATCAGTCGATGACTAGTTATTATGGTATTCATCTAAGTTAATGTTGTTGAGTCAATCCATTTGTTATGCATACTTGTTCAAGGGAAGTTTCTTCCCATCAGGCACATGCAGTCCCTTTTTTCCCCTTCCCCGACCATCCCTATGTCAGTTGTGCTCCATTATGATTTTTATACCATCTATATTTACATGTTTCATGTCGATTGATGTGGGGTATATCAAGGCCCTCCTTCGATGGATTTCACCCTGTCGACTCCAGCTCATTATCCAAGATTGAAATCTAGAAACCCATAAGCACCCTAGGACTTGTAGACATCAGTGGCAAGTCTCCTTGCATTTCAACAGTGGGTTTACATCATTGTCTCTTGTCAAATGAATCTACGAGTGTTCGACGTCAACTCATTTATTCACACTTTGTAGATTGTACTAGGTATCTTGGGTTCCATCATCATCATCGGTGGATTCCCTTGCATCTATTAATGGTATACATTAATGACCGGTAATCAGACGATTTCTACCGTGCTCGATATCAGCTCATGTATGGTCAAAAATCCCTAAAACACCTCCATCACCACAAGCACAACGCAAAAGTTCATTAGAGACCAATCCATCCAGTATCTCATCAAGACATCTTGTTGTGGATGACCAAATGATGGAGGATTTGCTTGGAGCTAATTATACAATGGATGAAATTAGAGAGGCAATTGTTGTACAACATTGTGGTGAAGAATTTCTTGTGGTGCAATCTACTGTTGGGCAATCAAATGTTCTAGAAACTAGTCAATCCCATGTCAACTCTCCTCCTAGAATTGATCTGCCAGTGATTGAAGGGGCAAGAACTGCAACATTGTTAACTCCACAGCAGGGAGGTCAAGAGTGTTAGAATAAAGATAAATTGTCCCTACCTAGATTGAGCATTGTACGGTGAAGAAATCCTAAATGCATTCAAATTGATGAAAGTGATCTAGCATCACTTGAAGGTAAGTTACATAACCGTACTATCCATTATCATTCTTATAAAATTATTAAAGAATATTTTGAACCAAAATCCGATGCTCCTAAATGTCAATTATTTTTAGCTTTGTTAAAATATAGAAGTTTGACTGTTGTTAGGAGAATTTTAGGCATTAAAACAGTCAAAAGTTTAGAAACAAGTCATCAAATTGTTAGAAACATTGTAGATGATTTTCAAAGAATTGGTAAGAAATCTCGTTCTAAAGACCGTAATGCAACCCGATGTGTCTTGTCACAATCAATTGTTAGCAAGATCACAAGAAAAAATCATTTTCTACAACAAACATCTCACCTCTTGAAATGCAATGTCAAAACCCTTATAAATTATTCTCATAGATGAGATAGCCTTGACATAGGTGGCCCAACAAATTTGTGGGCCTTTACTAGTAGGCTACCTCATTCTGACATGAATTTAATTGGAGTGGTTAAGGGACTAGTACAGGATTTCTGGCAAGAGAACATTAGGCCTTGTTCTAACCAAAAAGATGTACTAAAATTGAGAAGGGGATCTACGGACAATGAACCCAATATTAAACACTTTCTTGACATTACACAGACAGAATTATATGAGAGATTCAGAACAGTACATAGTGCACTTAACTTGGGTCAAAGATCTTTCCATAAATGAAAACATTGGTATGTTCAAATAACCACAATTTGTAACACATGTTGTTGTAGATATCACATTGAGTATGTAATTATTATCACACACACAGATATATATATATATATATATATATATATATATATATATATTTGTGTTTTTCATAACACCCTGTTGCAAGAATTCTCAGTTATATTGTTGGCATCGTCATCTAGAGACTTATTCACAGCATCTTGTGTACAAGGCTAGAGGGTTTTACATTTTATCAAAAATCTTGTTTAGATGGGACATTCCCCAGGTGCAGTGGAATGACATTACTAAGCAAGTCCATCCATGTAAATGATGAGTATGAATTGGGGAGGAAGGAGGTTTCCTTACAAATATTTAAATATGTCGCATATGATATTGATGGAGGACAAGAAAGAAAAAATATGCAATTGGTTACTTCCTAAGTACGAGTTTGTGACTTCGTGAAAGACTTCATCAAAAATACACGGCATTATGTTCAACATGTCCATGTGGCTTGATGGCAGGACGAGCATTTTAGAATATGCAGCGATACATTTCCTTTTGGTATTGTGTTATCAGTGGTTGGTTTTGTTGATAACTACACCCTTCAACCACAAAAATGAGATTCAAAGCCAATATTATCACTCAGAGCATGTCATCATAATGGTTCATATCACATAAATGCGTGGGTCGGATAGTAATGAAGAAAACATAGTTATATTGAAAGAGTATCACTTATACATAAGTGATGATCGATGCCACGACTTAGCCTACGTACAACATTATTTTTAGTTTTTCTACAATCACCTTAAGGAGAAGAACATATAGATGGATCGAAATTGGATTTGGTTAGATGGTTGCGCAGGCCAGTTCAAAAATGCTTGTGTATTTCAATGGTTGTGCATGTTGCACAAAAACTAAAGGTACCACACATTTGGAACTATTTTGAGTATGGGCATGGGAAAGGGGAGCATGATGGAGCAGGTGCATGCATAATAAGAACGCTACATGGGAAAGAAATGAAGTTCACAACTACTTCCCTCATTCAAGATGTGAAATCCAAAGGCAAAGTGAGACCGATTTGATCTTCTTTTTCGAGGTTGTTTATTTATTTTTGTATTGTTTTCTCTTTTAGAAGTGTTGAATTTCATTAGTGCTAATCAGTGGAACATTGTACAGATTATAAATTGTGTGCATCACATTACTTGAGGTGGTCCAAGTCAGATAATAGAATTTATTTTCTTTCTTAAGACTTGGTTTCCTTTGTGTTGTTTTGTTTACATCCAAGGCTTCCAAATATTTATTTGGTCCAAGTTCTCGCAATAACTTGAAGAAACTATTTTTTCCAAAACTAATATATGGTTAATCAATAAAGGATCATTGCATTTCTTTCATTGTTGAGTCTTTAATCATTGTTTAAGTGCATTATTTCAGTTTTTGATACATTTATTTTTATTATGTTTATTATCTATTGTTTCTACAAGTTTATTTGGCTTTGCTTATATTCTTTAAGTAATTAGTATATATCTTATTTCCTTTAATTTTTGTAAAGTATTTTCCTGTTATTTTTATTTTTATAATTCTTATGTACTTACTTATTTTTACTGAATTTTTATTTGAAGAAAATTTTAAAAATTAGAAAACTTTTTAAAACATTTTAAATAAAAGATTAAACAATAAGACTTCATAAATGTTGAGTCTATATCATTTCTTAAGGATTTAATTTTAGGGTACCATTCCCATCTTGTCTCACTTAGCCTTACGAGGTTTGAAGTGTTGTGAACGAAACATTACAGTTTCATCATCAACAAAGAGTACTAAAAATATTCAAACATCATGAATCTTTTGTTTGATGAGAAAGGGTGAGTGTCAAAGTTCAACACTAATTACAAGCTTAGCAATTGGCTACTTCTTTATCGTAATTAGTGGCACATTAATCTAGATTTCGTCAATTATTTTTACTTTTATAAAAAAATGTGAGTTTCAAAGTTGGATTTCAAGCATAACTCTTCAGATTGATATGATAGTATCCTCCTTTACTAATATATTGTCAAAAAAAAGTTGGTGTCAAATTATTATGGTCCTTCTCTAACTTATGGTTATTATTCAAATAAAGTGTGTAATTGCAATATTTTACCACATTTACATATTCTTATAGTCAGATTTTGTTCCACCTTAATATACTTACTTTTACTCTTACATAATAAAAATACGTACATGGGAGAAAATGACAATAGAATGCATGGCAAGTAGAAGAAAGAGAGAAAACATGAGAAAAGTAAGAAAGGGGGGAGGGTCACATGTACCTACCATCCTTACAAAGAAAGGAAGCAATAGCGCAGAATCTTACTTGTTGAAAATGATTAGAATGAAAGAGGTTCATCATCTATCCCTATCCCACCCATGTATGATGTCGGCTAGGAAGGGGACCTATGTCATTTCTTATGTATATATGGGTATGCCAATACTTCAGACAAGACTACATGAATTTTATGAATAATGTCAATTAACTAAATAGATTTAACAATTCAATACTTAGTTATAGTGTAGGAACTAACAATGTCAAAATTAAGCCATTAACAACAACAAATAATAAATACTTAAAATCCCTTAGCAAGTTGCTAGCGAGAATAATTACAATATTATGACACTCGATTCTCACCTTGCTATTCTTCTAATGATAATTATTCTAATAATTATGGAAATTAGGCTCCTTACACACAAAAGAATATAATGAATTAATCATCGTCATAGCATTTAAAGTCTACTTAGACGCAATTACATAAAAACAAGGTAATCATTATTTGTTGGGAGACACATTGCCACAATATCGAGAAATGCCTATAGACTTAGGTGATGCTAACAACACAATTATTTTTAATAATAATGAATGCAACATATTCCAAGGATTTCCATGTACATTTTTGCACATATTTTATGTGTTTTATATGTGCTCTTTTAGTGGCCATGATTGAGAAAATGTCATCAAGAACACAATCTAGTCCAATTGTGTTAATTCTATTAACATTTGAAATGATGGCACTCATTCAAAGGGCATTTCTCTACCCTCATCACCATTGTCTTTGGGATCTCACTTGATAATTACAATAGAGCTCAAGAACAACCCTCAAAACTTCAAGACGTGGTCAACCAACCCATAGTTTATATATCCTTGTAGGAATGAAAGCTTCACAATGAGGCCACTTCATTGTGGGAATATCTTAATGCACCCTTGTTTTACAAGTTTCTTATATATAGATCAAAGGATACATCAAGGACTAGAGAAATCATGCTCTAGTTTATAGATTTATGACTTATGTCCATTATCTTTAACTCTCATAGTTTGGATTGACAATAATTGAGCATCAATTTATAAGGTAATCCTTATACTATGTTGTGCCCACAATAACCCCCTAATTTTTTAGTAAAAGTTGGGGCCCCACTTTAATTTTTACTGATTTGGATATGATTCTTCCTTTTTTACACACTGACTTTGATTTCTTATTACATGGCTACATTAGATGGTTAAAGTAAATAGGCCTTTAAGTTTCACTTGATTGGTTTTGACTTAGTTCTTTTCTTGAGTCGTCTTCCTATTTCAACCTTGATTTCTTCTCTTTATTGAGTTTCGTTTGTCTTTTTTGGGGGGGTTTGAACTTCCATAGTGTTGATGGGTCTTAAATCGCTTTAGTTCAATAGTGGGAACCAAACCCACCACCGAGGCCCAATTAGACTCTGCAGCGTTTAATAGTGGAATGGCTCTCCAGATCTTCGATCCGACCAATTAATCAATGGGCTTTACGTTTTCTTGCGAAGGTGTCTCCTTCAATTGGGACTTTATTTTTTTTTATTTAGGTGGGATCGAAGTCAGATTGTAAGCCGGTATAAACCAACTTGGAAACAAAATAGAATTAAGTTTAACTGCTGGAGAAGATGTTGAGCTTGGTATAACTCGCTACTCAAGCATGCAGACAACAATTCTATACCACAGGCCTAGTAATAATACATTAACCATGTGAGCATCCAATTATTGTCTGAGATACTAATTATTAGGAAGAAAACAAATATGCAATAAAACAAAGGCAAGAAGAATAATCCACCTACTTAATCATCCATCACATGATAACACAATGATTCATCTTCATCATTAAAGTAAAGAACAACAAAACATTGCACCAGATAACTTGACAAATAGATTTAATTTATCTTACTCAATACAGCATCATTCATGAGACGAGATAGGAAATAGTTATTCTCCACGTCCAATCACACATGCATTTGATGAAAATAACTTTGTCTCTGGTCCAACAGGACTTCTCAATTAAAGCTAGCTCGGAAATAGTTCTTAACAAACCAAAAAAAGATTTTCTTGCAGCAACCATCGACCCTTAACTAATTGGTCGATGTTATTATTTATAACATAAAATTTAACTAAAAATAATGGCTAAGTGTATTTTAAACAAAATAAAAATCACCACGTGGCATCCTCTTCTAACAATTTCTTTAACAGTCAACTCAAGATATCACTTGAAAGGGTGAATTTTCTCATACTCTGACCAACTGATGAATAGCTCCTCGAAGGTTTGGGCCCATAGAAATCTGTGTTGTTCCATTAGATCCGCATAAATTCCTCTGACCTCCACCACATGCGCCTGGTACTTCACTAGACTGGTGTTTAACTGTTGTATCACAGTCCAAGATCTAATCAAATGTTCCATAAATTGTTGCACTTGTCTGGGTGCAGTGTTGGTCACCTTTGTTAGCTCTTCATCCCATAATGAATCTTTCTTGGTATGCGATTTGACTATGTCGCACAAGTCGACGAAGTCATTGGGGGTGCCGAACTCAGGGAGCCCGATATCCTTCATTGCTTTGTTGATTTTATTCTAATGTTTCTCGCTTTTGGCCCACTGCTCTTGAATTTCCCAGTGTGGTTCCTGAGACATCTTAGCCCAATACTCAGTGGATCTCTTCATGCGATCAAGACTTATTTTCCCAATATCCAAATGTCATGTTCTTCTTTATCTCGGCCCTGTTTGACTGCATCAATGTATTCGATTCTCTCTACATCTTGTTGTGCCCTTTCATACCACCGCTCCATATCCTTTCACATTACGAGTTCCATGAGAGTGTCTTCCTAGAGCTCATTTATCTTCGTAGAAAAAGGTGTCACTCGTGTGTGAACTTGTTGTAAGCCTCTTTGAACTCACTTCTGAGGTATCCCGAGGTCTAAGTGGTGCCCTAATAGTATTCATCCAGGTGGTGCAAATGTTCTAGTTCCTTTAGGGCGGTGACCAATGCTTTCTCATCTCTTCTAGATCTATCTAGGGTGGCATCCGAGATCACTCTCCCTATGCCGATAAGTTCATATTTTCTGGCATTTTATGTTTTTATCAATTCTTCCTTTGTAGTGGTGAGGATGGAGTAGTCCAATGTAATCCTCCTTTTCTTGGGGGTCCATTGGACAATATCCTTTCTCTTTCGATCATAAACGATCGCATATATATCGGCTACTTCGTCCATAGTTTCAAGGATCTGGTGATCACCCCATGTGAGTGTGTCTTCCATACTTTTGGTGGTGTATATTTGTTCAAGATCAGGTTCTTGAACTTTCTCGTTGCACTCTGAAGGCCCAGCCTCTGCCTGTCGCTTGTTGGGGATCTGAGTATTGAGTCAAATAGAGGCGTCGAGAGTATACTCGATACTTACTTGTGCATGGGTCGTCAAAACGTTGATTTCCTTTTGTGGGGATCCTTCCTTTGGCTCGTCCGGTTTTGACTTGTCCTTCGGACTATCTGCTCGGGTCTCTGGTGCATCGGACTTCTGTGTGTCGAGAACATTTTCGGCTTCTATTTCCTTTTGTGGGACCTCCTGTGTTTGGACCCTAGGATCAGGAGAAGAAGTCTTCTCAGGTCCCTTTTCTTCTTGGACATGCACAGGGGCCCCAAGAGATGCCTTTGGGCTCTCATCATCACTATATATATTTATAAACTCACTCAAAGGATTAGGCGCGCTTGTTTCCACTGATACCTAACCCATCTCTGGATGATTCGTCACACCTGTCGGCGATTTGGCCGGTGGCATTGTGGATTCAGGGTCTTCTAACCCATTGATGTTATCAAGGTTTATGAAATCAGGGTTGTTTGGCCCTGTCGGGCTTTCCTTTGGGCTATCGGTCGGAAGCCTTGGTATTTTGATGAGGTCCGGGTTATCCCTCATACAATTCATCATTTGTTGGGCCTGTTGATACATGAGTTCCCCTCTCCCCACCGCATCCTGAGCCTCAGGGAATTTCTTGTCTTGTACCGGAGTTACCTAGGAAATCTCTGTTGTTTTGGTGGCTTCCTGGGGAGCTTCCACTGCTCCAACTGATTTGGATGATATCCTTTCTTTCCTGGCCCTGAGGACCTCTTGAGACTATTTTTCCAAGATTGTTTCTTGCTCATCCAAACTCATGGTCAGTTATCCTTGCCACCACCTCATCCTAGTTTTGATCATTTTCGATGAAGATATCATCTTCAAACCTATCATGGGCATATGTCCAGCAGGAAGATACTTGTGATGCGTGCTTTAGGACTAAACCTTTTGGGTCATGCTTGCGAAAGCGGCTAATCTGGAATCGGAAATCCAATTGATTCAACCCTTCCTGTTTTTCTTGAGCAGTGTCTTTTACCATGTAGAAACCTATATGGAATCCATAAGGTATGAACACCCGCTTCTTATCTTTTACTAGAGTAGCATTATAACCTTGCAGGATGGTCTAGTAATAGATTTCTCCTATTACTAGTCGATCGGCAACATACACAGGTAACAGATGGGGTGCTCTGGTGGCGTCAAAAACCCTGATGTAGGTATCACGCTCATCTATCTAAATACTAGTGGCCAACTTTCGATACAATCTTTTTGGCGTCAAAAACCCTGATGTAGGTATCACGCTCATCTATCTAAATACTAGTGGCCAACTTTCGATACAATCTGACAGCCTTGGGCACTATTTCTTGAACAACAAGGAATAAATATGTGTGATGAACTGATCGCAGATGAGAGAGTAGGATTTTTTGTAGCTATTCTCCCACAAGATGTCGAAATATACATGGACCGAGAGTTTTGAGGTGTGTTAGATTAAGTTCATTCTGGAAAAGACATTTCTGGCACAGATGACGTCCAATAGATAAGATGTCATGTAGAAAGATGGAGTCTCTCCTTCCCTTGGTGTCTGAGCTTGTCGTATGCAGGTGCTCAGTTGTTTGGAAATGATGATGCCCCAGTTAAAACCTATTCTGGAAATGGCTATCGTATAAGCTAAAGGAATCAAATCCTCTGAAAACCTGGAGCAGTATTTCTCCCCATGCAATCACAGAGGAGGGTCATTAGATAGATGTACGGCTCCCTTAGGTTGGTCATCGGGTACCAACCAGAGGTCTAATTGGTAAACTTTTTGTCCTCTCTCCACCATGACACCATCACCTTTCTGGTATCGTGTTTCTCATAGAAGCTTACAACAAAATCGGTGTTTAGTTGTTTTTCCGGCTCTCTGAGCTTGTAGTAATTCTTCACTTCCACTGGAAGGAAAACCCCAACACACCCGCCATTGTCATCATTAATCAAGAATATTTGTGTGTCAGTGTGATCGGTAAGCCACTTCAGGAGTTCTATATAGGGGAATACTGGAGTCCTTCTTGCCACCATGTGCAGATACGCCTTTCAAAAATTCAGGAGGACTTCATCGTCGAGTTTCTTGTATTGGGATCATTGTGTGGGGTATATTCGGGGAATTTTTCCTGCTTGATTTTATTGAAAATATCTTCCCAACGCGGGAATACTGTCTTGGTCTCGATGTTCACCTCTATGCCTCCAAAGGCCGGAGGCTGAGAAAAAACCTCCTTGGTGAATGTCTTGATGACGGGCATCGGTTTTGGAGAAAAGTCTAATTGTTTTGCGACCGTTGGAGAAGAGCCTTCTCCTACCTTTGGTTCCTTTAGATTTAGCGCTCTCGGAGATTTCGTGGTGGTAAGTTTATTCAGAGGCATCGTCCCTGTAGCGCTTCCTAATTGTTTTTAATACTCAATAGACCTTGGAAGCTTTCCCTGGATTGCTCGTATTGCTCCTCTGGATGCTCTGAAATTCTTTGCGCACAGAATAATCTTGTTTACAATGACTCAAAAGGATTTAACAGGAGAGATCCTACCAGTCGTATCAATCAATTAATTCGAGTGATGAGTGAAATTGAAAAGAACATATTGTTGAATCTTTGCAAAATAAATTCTACATGAGTTGACGGCGAGGCGCGGAGGGTGATGCACTGTATCGATACGTTCAAATGGTCAGTTTTGATTCGTGCACGAATTAGAAACTAATGCGGGATTTTGGATTTAATTAATTCTTTAAATGCTTCAGATCCATCGTATCTTAGAGCTAAAACATCCCATCACGTCGCTTTCTTAGTGGGCATATCGGGAATCGGTGATATCCTTGTGTATATTCTCGTTGGCATCCTCCAGAGAAAACCTCTGACGTCGACTGATTTTGTTGTACGGTGTTGACGTGGACAAATTGATTTGGGGTGCGTCGTGGGTCTCGGGAGTTATTAACAACTCAGGAAAAACTAGATCGTATGTCTAACTACTCAGGCAATGACAGGTGGAAAAAGAAGACATGCGATTTGGCCATATATCTCAGTCATACTTGGGTCTTTCGATAGGAGACATGGATTAAAATAAACCTGGGATTGTCGAGGCCGAAAGGTGTCGGGGTCAGCGATCGGGGATTGACTTATCACAGTCTCTACAGGATATCCTTCTAAAATCTCGCCAATGCTGAAAGTTATTGGGGATCGGCTTTCAAAGATAGTTTCATCACGTAATTCCCTTGTGGGTTACCATCCTTGGAAATTCCCAGATACCAACGACCTCCCGGGAGTCGACGATCGACGATAAATTTTCTTTATTCATGCAACGCCTACTCTTTTTGCTCCTTACCGACGCCGAAGGGAATTGGTTGTTGGTGATATCCTTGCGTGATGCTTGTCGCGAAAGAGCATCTTCCATTTTTCGACGTCGACGAAGATCGGCACTCGGTGACCTTGGTTCTCTCGAGTGATTTCTTTCATGCTCAATCCTTCCCGATGTTGAATTCCTTAAGAGTGTTAGGGAAAGTTTTGATTGTCAATTCTCTAATTTAGCTGTTAGTCTTTTAAGTTATTGGTTTTCGCATGCTCGAGCAAACTTTGAAAGACTTAAATGGAAAACAAAATGATAAGTAGAGGCAACATTTTTTCATACTGAGGTCGAATTAGATAGTGTGACAGATCAAGTGGTACTCAAAAAGTAAAATTTGACATGGGATTTTTAGGGTGTGTTGAGTGCTCAAAAAATGGCGACTTACTGGGCAAAAGAAGAATATTTTTTGCTACTTCAGGGCTCGGCTGATGCAAAAGTTGGTGGAGAAATTAGCTGGTTTTGAATCAGAGCCTCTTTTACCCTTTCATTTGAAATTCTCCGGTTGATAATTATGGGTTTGCCTGTGGAGTTTTTAACCTTTATTCCTCCTTTGTTTCTGGTAACCCTGACTCATGCCCCTTTTTACAAAAGTCTAGAGAAGCATTCACTGGCATAGAGCCTTTAGTTACCTTTATCCACTTGCTTCGGTGTTGCTTCGCTGCCAACGAGCATCCATAGCCCCGGCAAAGTCACCCTGACATCACGAACCTTTCTCCTCTGCCAGCGAGCATCCATAGCCCCACCAGAGATATCTTCATACCCTCTCCTACTGTTCACTCTTTTGATAATGTCAATTTTACTTCGGCATAATGCCCTAAGCAAGTGGGAGAGGACGATGTCTATTTATTTTTCAAAGTGAGATGGTTAAGGTGGATCCTTTGATAGCTTTGTCTTCGGGATTCATGTAGTCCTTTCCATCTTTCCTTCTTTCCCTTAAGGTCTTACCATAACACTAAGCAGACACTTCTGACATTTCTCTGAAATTATTCCTTTGCACAGGTTAGATAGAGGACTCCTCAAAGAAACTACAAGTTCCTCTATGCCTCTTTTGTTTGTATGAGTAACGAGTTAGGAACATAGTTTGCTATGTCGCATGGTTTAAAGTCAACCATTGTCTCGCAGAACACAACCTTCAAAAGCGCAAAAGTCGAAAAATAAAAAGAAAACAACAAAAATGCATTTCGCAATCATGAAAACACTCATACAAAACACAAAACATTTTACTTTTTTCATTTTTTTTTATTATTGGAAATATTGTTTTAGGGCTTGGCCATTCACTGGGAGGGCTCCAGGTTCCCCCCTCGGATTCTGCAACTGATAAGTGCCTGCCCCAATCTTATCAGCCACCTAGAAAGGTCTGAGCCATAGATTTTGAAACTTAGAATGTTTTCCTTTAGGCTCAGTCGCTATGTCCCATTTTAGGACTAAGTCTCCTACTTCAAAAAAATTCTCTTTAGCCTTATGTTTATCAAACCATCTTTTCATTATCTGTTGGTGAGCTAGGAATTTTGACTTAGCCTTTTCTCTCTCTTCTTCTAGCATGAGAAGAGTATCAATTCTTTGTTGTATGACCGATGAAGGTTCCCCACTGGAATCTTGGGCTAGTTGAAGAGATGGAAGATAAAGCACATTTGGGAGAATAGCTTCCTACCCGTGAACCGGAAAGTACGGGGAATTTTCTATAGCTTCCTTAGGTGTGACCCTATCGTCACATGGAGAATTATGGAGTAGATTATGCCAATTCCTTTGGTTATCTGCATCCGTCTTCTTTAATATTCTCACTAGATTCTTATTAGTTGATTATGCCACCCTGTTTCCCTATGGATAATAATTTGTAGAGTACCTAATTATGATTCCTTTGTCCAAAGAAAACTTTGTCAATAGAGTGGAAGAAAAATAAGCCGCATTATCAAAATTTAGGATAGAAGGGACCCCAAACCTTGTGATTAGTTGTTGTTCTATGAAATGGATCACCACCTTCTCGTTTACTTGAGTCAAAGGGATGGCTTCTACCCACTTCGTGAAGTAATCGGTGGCAGTAAGAATGTACTTGTGTTGTTTCAAAGAACTGGGTGTAATTTCTCCTATGATATCCAACCCCCATTGCTCAAAATGCCTAGAGATAGTCACTGGTTGGAGTGGGATTGTCGCTCTTTTCTCCCTCCTAACACTTACTTGACAATTTTTACAGTTTTTAGCATAGGTGTGAGCGTATTTAAACAAGGTGGGCCAATAATAGCCAGCTCTCAGTATCTTATGAGCGGTGGTGTTTCCTGTGAAATGTCCATTGACAGGGCCATCATGGAGCTCCTTCAGAACTTTGTTTGCATCTTCATGTTTGAGACATTTTAATAGTAACCCATCATAATTAATCCAGAATAGTACCGAATTTATGAGGCGATATTGTGCAGATTTTAACCTGAGAGCTCTCATTTCCCTAGTGTTGAGATTTTCTTGACAAGTCCCATGGTGGAGGAGATAAGTTAAATTCTTATACCAAGTCTCTTTTCCTGGGGAAATGTATGAGGCTTCACCACACCATAATTTCATTTCATTCTCCCATCTGGGATCTTCATTTACTTGGTCCTGGGCTTCAACTGCAAGTTTGCACAATCCTTGCCCTTTAACTAGTTTGGCAGGTTTTATATCTAGATCAAATTCTTGAACTACTGCCATCCAGTTCCCTCTTCTTTCCCCCATCTCCTGTTGAGTGAATAGGGATCGAACTGCATGGTGGGGCACGATTACTTTGGTGTGGTTCTTGAGGATGTAGGACCTGAAGTGTTTTACTGCCTTATATATTGCATAGGCTTGTTTATCTATAGCAGGATAATTAAGTTCAGCTCCTTTTATATTAGTACTCATGAATGACACTAGAGCCTCGTTGTTGTCATCATCCTTCTAAGTCAATATTGTAGCTAACGACTAGTCAAAGGCGAAAGTATAGAGGAAGAAATATTTGTTGAAATCGAGACTTCATAACACGGGGGCTTCAGATATAGCAGTTTTGATGTTGTTGAAAGCATTGTTCCGTTCATCGTCCCATTTAAATTCGGCATCTTTATGAATCATCTTTTTTAAGGGTTTGATAGTTTCCACGAAATCGAGAGTGAATTTCCTCACGAAATTGATTTGACCTAAAAAAGACTACATAGCTTTCTTGTTGTGAGGCAACAGGATTTGAGATATGGCCTTAATCCTTTCTAGGTCTATGTGAATGCTTGCTTAAGATATAATGTGGCCTAGTAGCTTACCTTCCTCGACGCCAAAAATATTTTTCTTAGGATTTAATGATATGTTGTATCTCCTACACCTTTAGAAAATCTGAGTTAAGTATTGGATGTGTTCTTCTTTGTTCTTTGAATACACAGTTACGTCGTCCAGATACACTACCACACACTTGTTGATTAGTCCCAGAAATGCTACGTCCATGGCCGTTTGGAAGCTCACCCTTGCATTGATTAACCCAAAAGGCATGTGTTTATAAGTGAAGGTTCCCCACTTGGTTCGGAAGGTAGTTTTCAAACAATCTTCCTTTAAAACCAGGACTTGGTTGTCCTGAAAAACCATCCAGTAGAGAGAAAATCTTCGAGCCAGACATGGTCTGTAGGAGTTACTCCATTGGCGGGACTGGGTAATTGTCCTTTTCTGAATCTCTATTGAGGTTCCTAAAATCTACACATAAGCGGATTTCTCCAGACTTTTTCCTCACATGAACTAAATTTGCTACCCACGCGGAATGTCTAACCTAGAAGATGATTTTGGCATCCAAAAGTTTCTTCAATTCCTTATACATGAGAGGTTCCAGGGATGGTTGATACTTTCATAGCTTCTATTGTAATGGTTTCACTTCGGGTCTTAACAGGACAGTGTGTTGAATGATGCGGTTATCATAAGTTTTCAGATCTCGATAGGACCATGCAAAGACATCTTGGTATTGTCTGAATAGTTTGAGGTAAGCCTTTCTTTCTTCTTTAGATATAGTCTTGTCGAGATTCACATTCTCTGGGTTTTCCAGGGTTCTAAGATTTATAGTCTCATGCAGAGGACAGGAGCTACCGGTATTTGAATTTTCAAGCCCTTTAAATCGTTCCTTCAGGTCAAAAAGATTTTCCAAATTAAATATCCCTTTTGGGATTGTGTGAGACTTTGATTTATCAATAGGTTGACATGTCTGACGATCAATTCCTATTGATTGTTCCTAGAATACTTCATCGTCAATAGCTAAGTCTTTGAAATTATCTTGGTTAGTCATAAAGTTGATGATATGTTCATCCCCTTCGAAGACTTTCCAATTAGAAATATTGTTGGGCACCGATGGTTTGTAGAGTAGTTCCATGGTGAATCAGGAGGCTTCATAATCTTCTAGAGGTGACAGCCTTGAAGAAGTTGTGGCGAGGGAATCAGCAAGGATATTCTTTTCTCCGGGGATTGTGGTGATGTTGAAAGCTTCAAAATGCTCTATTAACCTATGCACTTCATGTTAATAATTATTTAGGTGCGGGGAATTGCGATGTATAGTATTCCTTACTTGTCCAACGATAATCTCTGAGTCTCTGAAAACCGTCAATTCTTTGATGTTTAAGTCTATGGATTTATTTAACCCTTGTACTAGAGCTTCATACTCGGTGGTGTTATTGGTGCATTTGAATTCTAATCTACGGGACATGAAATGGCGTTTACCTTTTGGATCAATGAGGATACACCCTGCCCCTGATCCTTCCTGTGATTTAGATCCATCGAAATATATGGTCCAAATTTGTGAGCGAAATTTAACCGTTTCTTCCTTCTTATTACTTTATTTCCTTCCTATCTTTTGTCCGGTGATTTCTAGCACAGGTTCTTGACATCAGATGAGAGAGGGGAGAAGTTCCCAAAATAGGAATCGCATGAATAATTGCCTAGGATGGGGAAATATGTAGATGAGGGTTCGTTCGGGGTCTCTAGATCAGTGACCGTATGTTTCAAGTATCTCTCCCTATAGATTATGATCATATTCTTGTATCTCTTCATTGGTAGTCAAAGGTGTTCACAGTCTATACTAAAGTACCCGTTCAACTTCTCAGACCAATCTCGACTTAGTAATAACCCATAGGCCTCTGGGATTTCTACTACAATGATGTCAATCACTTGCACAAACTTAGGATGTGTCGCTATCCTGATAATTACATATCTGAGCTCACCCATGACTTTGACCTCGGTTTTGTCTAGTTGTATTACATGTTTATCACTCTTGAGAGGAACCACATTTATTTTTTTGCAAATAGACAAGGGAATCACGTTGGAAGATGCTCCTGAATATACCAAACAATTGTGGAGGTTCTTGTTGAAGACTTTAAACGTTAAGAGGAATGGTGGGACAAAAGGTTTTCCCTTCTTATCTTCTGAGCAGGTATTCGTGGTTGGTTTACTTACTAGATTTGTGGAAGTTAGATTTATTTGTTGTTCATTGCTTGTCCAAGGGTTTTCTACTGATTTCAAAGCTTTTAGCAGGAAATATTTTTGCTGAGGGATTCTACATATGTCCATGACCGATATATTAGCCTTTAAATTCTTCGGATCTTCAACTACGTTGTACTCCAGTTTGGGCGATTCTCGGGTATGGATGCTAATAGGGTTCTTACGGGGAGAAAAAGGTGATTTTGGGTGATCGAGAGTTGACCTTTCTCCTGACGTTTGAGTGGTAGTGGGATCCTTCAATACATGAGGACCTTTACTTATAGTTTTCACAACTAAGACCTCTGCGGGTGGTTCTTGAACCTGAAATAGGTCATCGGAAGGCATAATTAGGTCAGGATCCCATATTAGCATGGTTGTATATTCTGGTGGGTCAATCTCTTCCTGGTCAACAACATTCATAACCGAGCTACGTGGTTGTTCAGTTAGGGAAACCTCATTTAAAAAACAGTCGGCTATCAAGTTCATGGCATTCACCCATTGAGGGCAATCTCTTTCAGAGTGGTTTTCCTGGTGATAAGTACAGAAAGAATCTGATGCGACATTCCCTAGATCGATATTCAAGTTAGCTAGGGGAGATTCAATTTCTTTGAACGGTGGGTTTCTTTTAAAGAAAGGCTTATAGGGCCTTTGGACTTGGTTTTCGTCCCCTGCATTTCTATTCATGTCTATGATCTCATTTGATAATTTCTTAACCATGCGTTGTAGATCTTCTATCTCTCCATTACCCTTCTCGGGAGTCTGTTCTGCTTGTTTCCCCGGTGGTCTAGTCAAAAGGAGTCCTCTCCTGGGAGGAGGTTGAAATTCTTTCTTAACTAAAGAGACTTGGCCTTATTTATACCTTTTCATCTGGAATTCTATCGTTTTAGCTTCTTCAAAATTCTCAACTAAGGTTCGTTTGGCAACCCTCTTCACAAACATGGAAATAGAAGTTGGGAGCGCATTAGCATATACTTTGATTTGCAACTCCTGAGTTGGTTTGGCTTCGGGATGGAATTTTTTTAATATAGTTGTGAATCTTTGATTGAAATCTGTAACCTTCTCTTTCGAACTCATGGTGACGGCGAACAACTCAGCCATCAGAGCTCCTGTAGTGGTTTCTTCCGCAAATTTATCTAGAAAATCTTTTTGAAACTTTGTCCAGCTAGTTATGGATCCCATAGGTAAGTTAAAATACCATGTGGAGTCTGAGTTCTCAAAAGTGTAGGGGGACAACCTGCAAACCGTGTCTTCATGTTGGACGTTCATAAGACTGATCGCTAGTATAAATTTCTTGATATGATCTTTAAGCAATCCTGAGGTTTCGGGATAGAACTTAGGAAGTAACTTCTCTGGATGTCGAGGAAGTTTATTGATGGGTGTTCTGTATGCACTAAAAACACACTAAAAACCCTCAATTAAATTGTCAACCCGGGGTAAGTAAACTTAGAGTTGTATCAAAATATATGCCAAGGTAGAAGGGATGGTAGTAGTATATTCTAACTTAGGAAGTGGCTATCTAAAGGATAATCTATTCAAGAAAATCTATCTAATGAGAAAACCCTACTAAGCAACTTGAAACTATGTAACCTAAGTACTTTTGGACCAAGGATCGATGGATAGTTCTAGGAAAACAAGTGAAAACCCTACTTGAAGAAAACTAGTTCAATCATTGCAATAAGCAAAAGCAGCTATTTAAGCATAACTATTGGGCCCGAGATATGATCACTTTCATGACAGTTATTATACACTTTTGCCACATGTACATATGTGTTTATCATACTTTAAAGGAGATTTTTGAAGAATTTCATGATAAAATGGTATGATCGCCATAAGGTACGTGTAATTCATGTTTAATGATTGAATCAAGTATAATTCATCATGTTTTATGGTTTTCAAGAGCTAATTAACATTGTTTGGTCTTACAGGGTAAAAATGTACTATGTTTCTAGTTTCGGCACTTGATCCGGCACTCAATCCGTCACTCGTTCCAGCACTCTGTATTGCACAAAAACGCAAGGCGAGTTGGCGGTTATGGTATTGGCGACCAGTGATGGATAAATCGGGCACATGAGTTTTGTTTATCATCGCCCCCTCTAGCTACTAAGCTCTAGAAAAATCATTTTCAGTTGTCCAAAGAATACGATTATTGGCTTACTCCGTTTTGACAGTTAGAGCATCATTTATTGTAATTTGTCAAATTTAGAGGTGGTTCAACCCTCCTGTGGTCAACCACTTGGTTTGTAAATGTTATAAATACCATTGAGGTGGTCATATGATTGTTAAGTAGAAGAACCAAGTAGCATAAGCATTAGAATTGCCAGAAAAACGATTTTGCTCTGTTTGAGTTTTTACATTGCCAGAATTATGCCAGAACTATGTTTTTGG
>JASDQU010711806.1:2278-16167 GCA_032191745.1 Picea mariana
AAATGCATCAGGAGAATACCATGCAGGAAGACTCAAACTCCTGGCCATAAGACAATTGGGAACCTGAATGCGAAGGATGCAACAACCTTAGAGAACAAATGGAAGCATTGAGTGCCAACAAGGCGTTTGAGATGGAAACTCTTTCCCAGCATCAGTTTCTGATCAGTAAGCTACAAGATGAAAGCGAGGAGCAAAGAAGTCAAATAGTTGTCAATCAGGTGCAAATTGACACTCTTCAGCTCAGGTTGGATCAGCTTGACGACACCCAGCCTCCAACAAGCAATACGGAAGCTCAGCAAGGATATTCGAGGAATGCTCAGTCCAATTCGATAAATCATATGCCATATCTGAATGTATCCCTCTCTGAGTTCAGGAGTCATGAGCAGCACTCCAACAAGGATAAGAATGCCTAAGCTAGTCGCCCTTAATCTCAAACAGCTCTATGTTTTGTCGGTTCGTGTATCTAAGTGGCTCCTACTGCAGAGTATATGTAGGAACTTCTCCACACAACACTTTTTTGTAATCAAAGGGGATACCTGAACACCCCAATTTTTGTAATAGTCCCCACAGTGAAAATCTCAAACACAACCCTTAATGGTTATCCTTTTTTGTAAGCTTAGTGGATTTATCCACACTGATTAATATATCTTTTCCAACTTCTGTTAAAAAAAAAAACAATTAAGTCCACTAAAATCGTATATATATAAATACATTTATAAAAATAAAAATAAAAATATTAAATTAAAATAAAATATATTTAAAAAACATTTTAAAAATTTAACCCTTATGGTTCCCACCCTCGAAATTAGGAGGTTTTTTATTAGAACAAATATAATTTATATTAAAAATGTTATAACTTAGCTAAATTCATATTCTTTTAAAAAATAAAAAATAGTTCAAATAATTAAAAAATGAAATAAACTTGTTAAAACTTATTATAACCCTAAATAAATAAGGGTAAAATAAGGGAGAACCCATAAAAATTTAACGACAAAGTGAAATAATGAAAAACCAAAAAAAACATGGTGGAAGGAGGTACTTGTGGGGTTATTGGTGGTGTTACAAAGTGAAATAATGAAAAACCAAAAAAATATGGTGGATGGAGGTAAACCAAAAAAAACATGGTGGAAGGAGGTACTTGTGGGGTTATTGGTGGTGTTACAAAGTGAAATAATGAAAAACCAAAAAAACATGGTGGATGGAGGTACTTGTGGGATTATTGGTGGTGTTAAATATTACTTCCACTATATGTGGGTCGGTCATCCTTTTTGTGAGAGTGAAAAATATTTTTTTTAAGTTTTATTTTTTTAATTTTATTAATAATTAAAAATAAAAATATTTTAAATTTAATTTGTTTAAATAACAATAATTTAAAATATTAAAAAAAAAACATAGTGTTTTTTTAATAATTTTTTATAAGTTTTAATACTTATGTTGTATATTTTTGAGAATTATAGTTTTTAAAATATAGAATGCGGATGATGATCAAAACCATTGAAAATGAAACGAAATGATGCAATATTATAGAGATTAGATGAGAGATAATATTGAAATCGAAGTGTTTAATGAAAATCAAAATATATTAATGAATTTAATAGTAAAAAATATGCAATGTACATAAAAATACAAAGTGATTATAATAGTGATAGTTTATTTCTGAAAAAGGATGTGATAGCTATATTCGTTTGAAAAACGGTTTATAATAAAAAGTTGAAATTACATTTTATCATAGTTCTAATAAAGCCTAAAATCATAAATCACTAACCCTAGGAGTAGAATTAGTAAAAAGAATGCAAGCTGAAAGGAGTCTAATTGGTATGTCAACTTTTTGAGATCATAACTTTCACATATGAACTTTATTTTGGATGTTTATTGAACCATTACAAAAATCATCCAACTCTACATGTTTTGCAAACCTAGTTATCATAGATATTAAGTCCATCAAAATTGTCAAAAACACATATGAAAAACCCAAAATGTATCATTATTTTAAGACCTACAAAATTAATGTAAATCAGACAAGATTCAAGACCATTATATAAAACGGAGATAACTCAAAAACCACCTAAAATTAATGATTTAAATTTCATAAACACTACCACTACCTTATTTTTTTTACTTAGACATTACCTTGAGTGTTTATTTTCTCAAACATAAACACATTATCCACACCTACTTCTCCTCCTCTTGCCTTTGGACGAACATCTCTCCTTAGAGACCATCATTTCCACGCACATTTCCTCTTATCTAAAAGATTGTATGGCCCCACGTTTTTGGAAATGGTAGGTAAAGGAAGCAATTGTTATATTATAAAGAAGAGTTGAATGTGCAATTGTTCCCCATGAGAATCTCTCTAGCTTTGTCTCCATTTCCAATGTGCACCCTCATAGTGTCTAGGCATCATGTCTCCATACCCGAGCACACTATGAGTAAAGCACCTCATATGATGTGAATATGTAAGGAATCTATGCACCCAATATCCATAACTATGCTCAAATTCCTAAGTGCATACTAGTAATTTGTTTGGACAATGTGAATGCCAACAAGATACCTAAAAGTAAATGCCAACCAGCTCTCCTATGGTGTGAATTTGTCGACTTCCTGACTTGAGAAATTCAAACTTGGTGTGCTTTGATAAATTCAAAAGTAGGCGATGATCTAGCCTCAATGTGGCATACACCTTTCAAAACACCGTGAAACACCTCAATCTAGGAGCATAACATATTTTATTAAGATTCATAATATATTTTATTAAGATTCTACTAATATGTGGGGCTGTCACACCCAACAAGTTCCCTAAATGTGGGAATTTGTGTAACTTGACCACATTGTTGTCATTCATATGGCACATGAAAATCCAAAAGTAATGTAGAAGCAGCCCCACAAAACACCATTTCCAAAGTAGTTGTAGAACATCATGATAGTGCTATCCTCCCTGTAAGGCCCACTTTTTTTTATATGGAAAAATATGTATGTTCTAGCTCTACCTAAATTGTCCCCCATGTGCCTTGTCTTTAGAAGGTTTATATTTGAATTAGTTATATAATTGGGACATAAGGATCTAGCACATTGTAATGTTTAATGTGGGCATGTATGTACCTAGCACATTGTAATATTTAATGTGGTATTAGTATATCATTTGTTTTCTTGAGGTGATTACATAAGGATCTAGCACATTGTGATGGTTAATGTGGGCATGTATGTACCTAACACATTGTAATGTTTAATGTGGGCATGTATGTACCTAGCACATTGTAATGTTTAATGTGGTATTAGTATATCATTTGTTTTCTTGAGGTGATTTGGACGTATGTTGGAAAGGGGAGTAAAGAAGTTGAAAGCCACATTAATGTGAATATGTGGTTGAGGTAAAAAAATAATTTGTATGATAAAAAATATTTTAACATAGTAAATTAAGATATTTATGTTTATCTGTTTTTTTCATAAAAATTATATGGTTTAATGTGGTATTAGTATATTATCTAGTTTCTTGAGGTGATTTGGATATATGTTAGAAAGGAGAATAAAGAAATTAAAATCCACATTAATGTGAATATGTGGTTGAGGTAGAAAGATAATTTGTATGATAAAAATTTATATTAACATAAATTTTTAATTAAAATGTTAAATTAGGGTATAAGGTATTTATGTTTTTTTGTTTTTTTATATAAAAATGATATGGTGTTTTTGAAATGTATAGATATGTTACTTAAAGAATTAAATACACAATATTTTACTAATGAACATGAATATTTAATCAAAATGTTAGGCTTAATTGTTTGACAAGGTGATGTAGGGATTTTTCGGGGGTCAACTTTTGACTCGGTTATCTGTTTGGGTTGAAATTTTGCGGGGAGATGTGTCTCGAAGATTTCACTTCCGTGTCAATCTAATTTATTAGATCGGACATGGTTTCAACACTTTTCTGGGGCCAAATTCCTTCATATAAGGCTTCAAATTGGGGTTTTTGTGTTTTTACGAGAATTTTTAATTTTTCAATTATCAGTTATCTCTTAGTCTATGAACATATCATAAAAGTGATTTGAAAATAGTGTCACTCTATTTAGCTCTTAGTTAGTGGTCATTTTTAAAGTCATGCGAGAATTTTCTAAATTTAGCTATTTTTTTCTAAAAATAGTTGTTTTTCTAAAATTAGTTGTTTTCGAAAATCTCAAATAGTAGTTATAAGGGGTTTAACTTCCATTGTAATAGTTAGAATGGAGAAAGAATAAAACAGAGTTATTTTACCATTCTCATGTGTTTGCATGGTTTATTTGATCTTGTGAATGAATCTCATGCTTTGGCTACATCACAAGGTAAACACTTTCATTGATTTTTTGGGACAATATGGTATTTCACAATGCACAAATACACCATTTACATAAATGAACCTAATTTTTTTTGTTAATGGATATGGATCTACCAAAAATGCTAAACCACGACATTATGGAAAGAAATTGTTTTCATTAGTTTTTGTACGAATATAATGTTGCCTTGACATATGATACACTACTTAGAGAATAAAACACAAAACTTTTTACTAATAGATATGAATCCTTAACCAAAACACTATATAAGGGCATTGAACATGGTATCCATTTTCATTAGTTTTTATAAGAAAATAGGATGTTGTAACAACACATAGATAAACCAAACACAAAACATTTTTCTTATATCTTTAACCAAAACACTAAATCAAAATATTCAATAAAATAACTACTAAATATACCTTAATATTATAAATGTTAACACTTTCATTTATAAAACTTCATAAAATATAACAAAAAATATATTAAAATAAAATTATAAATTCTATATATAATAAATGGGAAAGAAATTATTTACTAAAATTTATTTATTTATTTTCGAAAACAAATAATTCTAAATATAAAAAACATCTATGACACTTAATAAAATATATTTATATTATATAATAATATAACACTTCCATACATTACATGCTTCTAATGAAGCACTTTGTATTAAAAAACAATTAACTATATAGAATCAAACAATAAAAAAAGCAACTAACTACATGGCATCAAACAAATTATGAAACTCTGTACACATTATTTCTCTCGATGAGGAAATGTTTCAAAATATTAAAACCATAAACTATTTACACAACTAACAAATTGATTCTCACTCATTGTCACTTGGCTTACAAAGTTTAAGCAATGTCCTCTACAATTTTTATCAGCAATGTCCTCTACAAGCTCGAGGTTAGGTTTTCTTATGATGAAAAAAAAATATATTTTTTATGAATTTGTTTTTATTTTTGTCGTTTAAAATAATGTGAAGGAAATTCAATTACTTTAACTTAAAATTCAACAAGAATTATTTTATATGGATAGAATTGTATATATTTAATTTATTTTTTAAGTTATGGGAATCAATAATTCATTGGAGTAATTGGATTAGACCCGGGATCAAACCCACTGGTTAGAACTATAACCCAAGAGTATATCCAACAGCTCGTAAGCTATATATAGCAATAACTTATGAATTATCAAAGGTTAAGATGTCTACAGACACACCCGCAAGGGGGGTGCCCACCGTTGTATCCTTATCATAACATGTCAATGTCTCATCAAATATTTTAACATCTCACAATCCAATTGCAATAGGGGTATTAGAGGGTGTTGAATCCATTTAAATGCATTTTCAATTCACCAAACCCGAACTCAATTAGCTATGCTTAAAATAATCATATGCTCCAAAAATAATTATAATCATTTAGACATATCTGTATAATCATTTAGGTAAAAAAAATGAACATAATTACAAAACATCTCAATTTTTGTTCTTTTCTTCGAATTTTATTACAAAGCTTGAAACAAAACCATTTACCATGGAGAACATTTCCACAATTACATAAATGATAATGTAACTTACCATGTTCTTAATGAATAGTTCTGCTAAATTCCATATTAAATGTTATTTGAAAAAAATTGTGTGAAGATGAGTAGTGACTTTCATATACATTTATGGATAGTTAAATATATAACCATTATTAACCATAGTTGTTTGTGACAAGTTGGTGTGTTGTTGGATGTATAAAAGAAAGATTATTATAGATATTATCTCTTCCTATGAATAATAGTTTAGAAATCACATACTTTAAATTTCATCTTTTATCATGATGTGATTTACTTGACTAATTTAGCTTTGTAAGAATGTGTAAATATTGTGTTGTTTTAATATGAATTATTACATTATTAACTTAGAATCCATCAATATATACTAATATCAAAATAAATTAAATTAAATATATTAATCATATCTCGATAATTAATTAAATAAAATATATTAATTATATTTCGATAATTACAAAACTTAATTTTGATAATTCCAATATCAATTTTTGATAATCACAAATTACGCACCAACAAAACCACTTAAAAATTTCACCAAGCCAAATCACTTTTCATGTATTTGTTCAATTGGTACATAAGAGCAAATGCATTCATTATTAAACCACGACCCCATTAACTTTAGCATATTTCTTAATTGATAAGGCCTTGAGCAATTTCTTTGTTGGTCAATCTTCATCTTTAATCAAAGGTGATAAGCTCTCAACAAATACCCCTGAGCTCAACGAATTTCATCAATTTTGAGGAGGTGTTGAAGCTTGCATCCCAACCTTGCGCTTCTTTGTCAAATAGGTAGCATTAAAGGTGTTCATTGACCTGCCCCAGTGCTTCCTTCACAGTCCTATAACATGAGGAAACTTGCCACAATAGTCCTATAACATGAGGAAACTTTAAGAAGGATGCAATTTTTGTAATGAAATTCCCCCACCACATAATTGATTAATCGAGTGATTTTGAGTGATTTTATCGAAAAAGGTTAAATGTTTTAAAAATTTGACTTTTTTTTATTTAATCATCACTAAAATATAATTATGTAATATTTTTCAAAATTGTAATCATATATATATTCAGAAATGAATTCAATACCCTATAATATTCCTATTGCAACTAGATTTTACAATGTTATATTAAATATATATTATTTCATAAATCTGAAATAATTCTCACATCATGAGAAAATCTCATACTTGTAAAGTACATTGCTTAAGCTTTGTAAAACAAGTAATAGGAAGTGAAAATCAATTTATTAGTTGTGTAAATATTTTATGGTTTTAATTTTCCAAAGCATTTCCTCATTGAGAGGAGTAGTGTTTAGAGAGTTCCATAGTTTGTTTAATGCTAGTTATTTTACTCAGAAAATAGGATAGGAGCCATTATTCTCACACAAAATACTTCACATAGTAATGATATTATCTCCAAATTGATACAATATATCTAGATTTTTGAGTTGTTGTGAGATCCAAATTATTCTAAATTTAGAGAGAGAGGTTGAGAGAATATCTCAACAATCTCTAACAAACCCAAACCAAATCTATATTTAGCATTAATCATAACACCCTTCGTTAATGCTTACATCACAAATAACGATATTGAAATTACATAACAATATTTTTGAACTTTGATCTTTGTCTAGTCTGGTCTTCATCAACATTTCTATCCACTTTGAAATCCCATAGACTGCACTCTTTCTCAACCATCAACTTTGAGCTACCGCTTGATCCATTTAAGATACAATTGCTTCGGACCATCAATGATGTATTTGTAGGAATGACAATTCTTGACATACCTCGAAAAATAGTCTTGACATTGAATCACTCTATAAACATACTTCCATCTGTCAAAATATAGCGAACTATGTATTTCGACAGTTATGTAGGAAAGTAGTCTAGACACTAAACGTATCCAGTAGTCAATCATACAAGTTGACATTTTTCATGTACATAAACACACAAAATACACTATAACTGTCAAAGTACAACAAGAACTAACAACAACATACTGACATAACCTTACAAACAAAATAATGCAAACTGCACACCAAATAAAACAATAAATTTCTCACACAAATCGTTTATTATATCATGTCTATCCACCACACAATAGAGATGTCAATGAACAAACTTAAGGCATTCTTTTTTTCTTATGTGGTTTGACCAATGGGCTTGCAGGGACAATTGCAACGATCTACAATTGAAATATTTGTTCGATATAGGCCTCGGCTGCAAAGATCCACTCTTCCATAAATATGTGCATTGTCATTCTCAATGGTCATACACAACGTAAATTCCCAAAGATCATTCTTTTTTGCAGGCATCTCTTTAACCTAACAGTGGCCCAGATCTCATGAAAATCAATGGCAATTCCACTCACTCAATGCAATTTTGCATCAACAATCCCGACCATTTGTAGCGATCAAACCCAATCTGTAAAAGAGAAGAGAGGTCGAAATAAATGCACCCCTAAACATATTGCATCCCTTGTGCTTGAGATGTGGAACTACAGACGAATTAAAGACTCAAGATATTCATCCAAATCTTCCACTGGTACCTTAGCTTTATCAACACAAACACCAATATCTGCTTGATATCTCCTTAAAGAATAAACTCCAACAACCATGAATGCCACGCCTACTCGGCCAAAATCTAACAGAAATGTATCAACCAACATAGTTGTATACTTGTATGAAGTAAAACAAAAATGAGCAACACCCATCATTGTTATTTGTCCACTTCCAGAGTCATTACTTTTAACAATGAATCTCGTCTTGCAGTATATTGCAAAGTCCTCACAATTCTTAGAAATTATATCGTAGTTTCCAAACCCATTTTGATGCAAGTACTTTGCATGATGATTGTTTTCGGTGGATCTGATTGTGCCAGCATGCACATTCCTCCACGAGCCTGAGCAAGGAGTACAACTTTACTAACACCATACTCAAACTGATACACATGTCCTCCCTCAAGAAATCAATCTAAACAAGAACGAATACTCAGAAAAGTCAATCCACTCGTCTATGTTAACCTATGTTCATGGGAACGACTATCACGGCTCTCACATCTTCCTGGCCCTCCATGAGGGAGTTAAGCCAGAACCTGCTCTAATACCAACTTAGAAAATAGGATAGGAGCCATTATTCTCACAGAAAATACTTCACACAGTAATGATATTATCTCCGAATTAGTACAATATATATAGATCTCTGAGTTGTTGTGAGATCCAACTTATTCTAAATTTAGAGAGAAAGGTTGAGAGAATATCTCAACAATCTCTAACAAACCCAAACCAAATCTAAATTAAGTATTAATCCTAATAATTTTTTCATTGGAAGTGCTTCATAAGAAACATGTAATGTATGGAAGTATTGCATTATTACATATTGTAAATATGTTTTTATTTAAATGTAATGTTCGAAGGGATATTTTTTACATTAGATTTATTTGGGATTTGTTTATTCGTGTTTCAAAAAAAATTAAATCTGGGTGAGTAGATTGACATGTTACCATGTTTGCCATTGAATCATAATTTCATTAACACTTTTTTTTAAAATTATATTGTTTATTGCATAATACTTTCATATTTTGGTATATTTTATAAAGTTCTATGGTTAAAAGCATCAACACTAACTAGGATTAAGATACACTTATCGACTACCTTGTTGAACACCTTGATTTGGCATTTTGGTTAAGAACCGAAGTAAAAGGTGTTTTGTTTGGCCGATCCATATTGTCCTACAAAAACCAATGAAAATGGGTACATTGCCGAACATCCTGATATAGTGTTTTGGTTAAGGATCCATTAGATTAGATTTTTTACATTAGATTTATTTGGGATTTGTTTATTCGTGTTTCAAAAAAAATTAAATTTGGGTGAGCAGATTGACATGTTACCATGTTTACCATTGAATCATAATTTCATTAACACTTTTTTTTTAAATTATATTGTTTATTGCATAATACTTTCATATTTTGGTATATTTTATAAAGTTCTATGGTTAAAAGCATCAACACTAACTAGGATTAAGATACACTTATCGACTACCTTGTTGAACACCTTGATTTGGCATTTTGGTTAAGAACCGAAGTAAAAGGTGTTTTGTTTGGACGATCCATATTGTCCTACAAAAACCAATGAAAATGGGTACATTGTCGAACATCCTGATATAGTGTTTTGGTTAAGGATCCATATATATTAGTAAAAGTCGCTATTTTCGATTCTCCAAGCAATGTCTCATATGTCATGGAAACACCATATTCCTACAAAAAACTAATAAAAGTGAGTTCCTTATTGAATGCCTTTGTTTTTCATTTTGGGTAAAGGTTCATATCCAGTAATAAAATGTTTTGTGTTCAGTTATGTAAATGGTGTATCTATACATTGTCACAACACCGTACTATCCCACAAAAAACAATAAAAATGGAGACGTTATCAAATGATCCAATCTAACATTTTAGTTAAATATTCATTTCCAATTAGTAAAAGATTTTGTGTTGAATTTTCCAAGTGATATAGTTATATATTTCAAAAACAAAATATTATCTTTATAAAAAACACATGAACATAAATACCTTACCAAATATCTTATTCAAGCAATGTCTCATATGTCATGGCAACACCATATTCCTAAAAAACTAATAAAAACAAGTTCCTTATTGAATGCCTTTGTTTTGCATTTTGGGTAAAGATCCATATCCAGTAATAAAATGTTTTGTGATCAATTATGTAAATGGTGTATCTATACATTGTGACAACATCGTACTATCCCACAAAATTCAATAAAAATGAAAACCTTATCAAATGACCCAATCTAACATTTTAGTTAAATATTCATTTCCAATTAATAAAAGATTTTGTGTTCAATTTTCCAAGTGATATAGCTATATATTTCAAAAACACTATATTATTTTTATAAAAAAAAAATGAACATAAATACCTTACCAAATATTTTATTTTAATATTTTAATTAAAAATCTGTATTTATGAATCATAAAAAAATTATCATTTTACTTCAATCCACATATTCATATTCATTAACTTATTTATCCCTATAACCTACATCTAAATCACCTCAAGAGCATATATTCATTGACTTCTTTGATCCCCTATAACCTACATCCAAATCACCTCAAGAGCATAAATGGTATACTTATCCCACATTAAACATTACAATGTTTTAGGTCCATAGAAATGGTATTTTGAACTCACATTAAACAGTACAATGAGCTAGATCCATGTGTCTCTAGTATATAACTAATTAAAATATAAACCTTAGGTCAAAAGATATAGAGTTCGAACATACATATTTTTTCATATATAAAAGAAAGAGTGAGCCTTACAATGAGGATAACATATCTTATGTTTGACTGCTATTGGGTAATGTTGTTTGGTGGGGCTGCTTCTACTCTAGTTTTGTATTATCATGAACCAGATGAGTGGGAGCAATGTGGTCAAATTACACAAATTCCCACCTTTAGGGAACTTGTTGGCAGTGGCAATGCCCACATATTAGCACAATCTTAATAAAATATAGTATACTCTAGTATGCTCTTAGATTGGGGTGTTTCATGGTGTTATGGAAGGTGTTTGCCACATTGAGGCTAGATCACCGCTAACTTTTTGAATTTCTCAAAGCACAGCAAACTTTTTGAATTTCTCAAAGCACATCAAGTTTGAATTTCTCAAGGACATGGGGTTGACAAATTCCCACCATAAGAGAGCTTTCACACTGCCCATAGATTCGACTTCTAAGGAACTTGCTGGCATTCACAAATTACTAGACTCTTTAAAAAAAACATATTATGCACTTAGGAATGTGAGCATAGTTATCGATATTGGGTGCATAAGTTTCTTACCTTTTCACATCATATGAGGTGGTTTTGCTCATCTTGTGCTTGGGGTAGGGAGACATGATGCCTAGACACTATGAGGGAAATTAAGACAAAGCGAGAGAGATTCTTATGGGGAACAATGGCTACATACATTCAACTCTTCTTTCTAATAAAACAATTTCTTATGGGGAACAATGGCTACATACATTCAACTCTTCTTTCTAATTGGAGAGATTCTTATGGGGAACAATGGCTACATACATTCAATTCTTCTTTCTAATAAAATAATAATTGCTTCCTTTACCTACCATTTCCAAGAACGTGGGGCCAACATTCTTCTAGAGAAGAGGAAATTTATGACAGGCATAGGTGGTCATAGATGTTAGTCAAAAGGAGAAGTAGGCTCTGACAAAATGTGGATGTTTGCGAAAATAAACTACGCTAGGCAATGTTTAAGTAAAAAAATAAGTGTAGTGTTCGATGAAATTGTATATATAAAAAAATTTAAATCAATATTTTGTTTATGGATTTTATTTTTTATAAAAATATTTATTTTTTAAATATAATTTAAATTTTATTTTTTTAAATAATTTAAATTTTATTTTATTATACTTGTTATTTAAATTTTATTTTATTATACTTGTTATGATATGGTATATTGTAATGGGTTAAATGTTGATTACATATTAATTTGGTTATTGCTTATGACTTTCTGTTTATTTTCCAAAGTGATACATGATTATTTGATATTTTTTTTTAAATATTTAAATTCATTTAATTTATCATGTCATATTAATTTTAAGTTTTATTATATTTGTGGATAGGCATGGTATATAGTGTTGAGTTAGGTTTGACTTTCTATTAATTCATGGTTGACCATAAAATATACATCCCTTTATCTAAAGTTTTAAAAAATAATGATTAATTTTAAATTTTAAATCTCATTTATCTGATATTTTATTGGCCAAAAACTTTGAAGTCGTATTGCTGCCTTCACTTCCTCCAATGTTATTGTAATAAATATTTCTGTCATCTAGTCATTTCATGCTTACTCCTTCTCTCCCTATCTCCTTAAATAATACTTTCATTATTATATTCAGCAGGTATATGCTACCTAGTAGCCTTGTTTTGAAGTCGGCAACGATTTTGTTGGACTATAACATCATTGTCGTAAATTGGAAACAATGTATTGTCACTTGATTATTATTATCTCGGTACTAGATACAATATACTCGTGCTTAATTAATACCATCTTGTATTAGCTCACACGTAATGCTTTAATTAATAATTAATAGTTGCAATAAGAGTTTATCACATAAGTAATGTACTAAGTTAATGGCATGCAATAAGATCTCAAATATATGAACCAATAAGAGTTTATCTCCAACTGAATGTCCATTACTACAGAAGTATTAGAGTACACCAAGAAACTTATTTTTCAATTTTTGTAAGTCCGATGGACATGAAGAGAAGGATCACCGTGCATTCAATTTGATGAGGGAGCGCACTTCAAATATGTATAGTATCTAGGAAGAAAACACTACAACAGAAGGGGGTGGCCCACAATATAATAATCAGAGAGGCTTTAACCCAGAGAACAGAGGAAATTTTTGCAAAGGTCGAGGCAGAGGAGGAAGAGGACCGATAATATGTTACAATTATAATAAACTGTGACACTTAGCAGGCGACTGCATGAATCTGTGTACAACATGCACATACTGTAGAGCATTGGACCATGCGACAAAAGATTTTCCTCAACTAGTTGTGAAATGGAAAGCAAGAGGGAATTGGAACTAGAATCCAAATGAGAATGTACAGAAGACAACCGAAAAATGTAACGAAGGAACACAAATAGTAGTTGTTACTCACGGAGGTGCTAGAACAGGAGTTGATGTGATGATTGGAGAGAAGCAGGCTAAACAATGGGTAAGGAAGTTAGCAGGTCTTATGCCAACGTTTGACCCTCAGCGAGAAAAGGAGACATATCAGAAGGAAAGAAAATAGGTACTTTGACATGATTGGGGTGCATAAACATCATATGTGTCATATGTCAATGATTGTGTTGTGCCAGAGAAGCCAATTGGGAAGCTAAGCACTCTAAGAGAATTCCTAAGAAGTTGCGTAGAGCTGATGAAAGATGAAACTATGTTGAATGCACTATATGAAATGATTGATCTCTGCATGCAAGGAA
>JASDQU010711806.1:18146-45680 GCA_032191745.1 Picea mariana
CCCCCCTTCCCACCCTCTATAGAGGTTGGGATGTACCCTGTAATTTAAATAAATTGGCAATTTTATATTTTAGATATAAACATAAGTGTTATATTAATTATACATTATTAATATGAATCTTAATCAAATTAAACATGATATGTCATTAATAAATAGTTGTATTTTTAAAATAATTCTTTGTTACAATAATATAAATTTTTTTTTTTTTTTCTTAAAAAAAAGTTATAAAAGTGAAAAAATAAGTTTGTTATCTATAAATTTTTTTATTTTTATTGGATTTTCATTTAAATGAAAAGTTGAAAAATATTTAATATCAAAAATCAAAACTAAAAATTTGAAAAAACAATTAAAATTAATTATAAATATTTAATTTTTAATTTATTATCATTAAATCTAATTAATTTTTATTAAAATCAATGATAAATATTTAATTTTAATTTTATTATCATTAAATCTAATTAATTTATCCTTAATTAATTTATCCTATATCTTGTAAAGTTGAATCTATGTTGACAAGTGAGAAGAATTCAAATAAAATTTATTATCAATTTTAAGGGATAGTAAATATAATTATCAAATTTTAGGGCATAGTAAATATAATATATATAATGATACTCACATCATCATTAAGTTTTATGGAGTTAAGGATTATCAATAAGATATTTGAGGGGAGATCGTCTTTTTTATTTTAATGAGTGAAGAATATTATACTAAATATGTAAATTATAATGAATTAAGCTAAAACATGATGAATATATAATTTATTTTTTATTAATTATTTGATTATTTTTATTAATTTGATTAATGAATTGTTTTTATTAATTTAATTATCATTTTTTTTTGTATAATTATTAGTTTTATAATATTTAAATATTGATTAGAATAATGAGTAGTATAAACCTATTTCACTTATATTAATCCTCAGAAAAAAAATATGTATATAAGCTCATTATCTCACTAACTTTGAATTATCTCACTAACTTTAAGTCATTTTCACAGCATGATTAGAGAAAAAAACCAGATATATATAAATGCAATTATAAAATTTTATTGCACTAACATTCAATCAATTTCACACTATGAAAGAAAAACACCATGTATATATAATCACAATTATGAGATGTTAAATTAGATCATAAAATGACAATGTAAATTTTTCTACCTATAAATAAGTGGTACATTGCCTTACTCTCGAAATGTCACGGAAAATAAATGAATTTGACATCAGTTGAATGAATTGTTGTTAATTCTTTTTTCATCTTTTACACCCTCCTCATCCTCACTTTGTAAAAACATAGTAAAATAACATGAGTTCAATACAATAAAAACAAATATACCATTTAAAGGTGTAATAGAAAGCTTTAAATAATTACCAATACCCTCTAATTATTTTTAGTCACCCCCATCATCATCAATTTGGAAGACTATAATATATTCAATTAATGAATGGATAATTCCCACTGTATAAGCTAAAAAAATAAACACATGATTAACAATTAATTACATTGGGCATGGGTCACAAATCTTCCACCATTCTTTCATAACCCTTCTTTAGGGCATACTTTAGTTTTTCCACATTGGGCTCACAACTATACTTGTTTAACCATATGTAATAAGAGAAAACTATATTTAATAGTCACATATGTTAATCTAGTATATTAACATGATAAATGCGATTATATTGATAAACTTACAAAGCACCCTCTAATTGTGGACTTCTCAACTTGACTAGAAGAATGTGTAACAATTAATTTTTTTCTATCCATTTGTGCATGTACATAAGGAAATATAAGATCAATTAAGTTTATCAATGTCTAACAAATAACCACAAAACTAGGTCAATAATATTGTAATATTACATCATAGAAAGATAAAAAGTTAAAAACATATCCAAATAAATAACTACAAACATATCAAAATCAATAATTTCAAACATATTTTATTTATTACCTTTGTGGTTTTTTCTTGTGTGGATTCAATGTCCACTTCTTATGCTTTCTTCTCTTTAATGATTCTTTGGACTTTTTTGAAGTCATTTAGGATTTTTTTAAATACAGATTTGTCAACATCATATTGTCTTTTTTATAGTCTTTACCTTGCTCAGCATGTGTCACGATGTTCCTATATGCATGTTCAAAACCAAAGAAAATGAACTCACCTATAAAATTCAATCACCTAAAAGTAGTAATATTGTAAAAACAATATCTCCTTAATGTGACCATTCACTCAACTTTTTAACAAAATATTTTTTTGTTTCATCCCCTATGTTGGTTTGTTGTATGCAATCCATAATAAGTGAAGAAAAATGAGAAACCCCAAATTATTGAGAGGGAAAATATGATGGATCCTCTTGTGATTCTACTTATCTCATAAACTCCAAGTTGTCTCGTTACTTGTAATCCAAACAAGTCAAGAAAAGAAAAAACCATGTGCCATTGTTTTCTACTAATTCAATCACAGTCTTTCAAGTTTCAACTTAAGTCTATGATCTAGGATCTTTTCATCGATGTGACTTATTAAAGAATCGTATTAAATGAGAATAAAATGAAGTGCACCATAAATAAGGAAAAACTTAATAATTAAGAGACATATGCATCAGATCTTAACACAAAAAATTGATAACAGAGTTCATCCCTGATGGACTACATCTCCAGGTCCTACTCTCAAATGAGTAGGCCTTTTTATTAACTCAACAAAATAATTTGGAAAAATACATAAGTATACCTCATTCTAGAGTTAAGCTGCAGAAGCTTTTCTCAGATAAGAAAACAGACAACACCACTGAATTCATGGCGTCAAATTACCCAAAAATGATTGTCTCCATGTCTCGATCTGACTCTGGCACTCCCAGGCCCAAGAGAAATCTCGTCTCGGTTTATGTGCCTGCAACTTACATTAATGATAGTACTCGTGCATTGAAATATGTTCCCAGTACGAACTGGTGCAAGTGCCTTTCCCCCCGTGCATTAGGAAATTTCAATTTTTAAATAAAAAACTCGGTGGATTGAACGATGTGACCATTTGGGCCAAACGATTGGCGGAGGGTTAGTTAGGGCATTGGTTCCCAGAGGTTCGGGGTTTGAATCCCCTTGACCCCTTTTTGGTGTGAATTTGTTTGACCATTTAGTTTGGCAAGGGTTCGCAGGACTGGCCGTCGGAAAAAGCATTGGTTGGTCGGTACCCGCCGTTGGCTCCACCCTATACATATATGTATGTTGCGTTGATTATGGTCGTCGGATCAAGCATCGACCGGTGCAGTGGCCAGACCCTTTTTTTTATTTTGGTTTATTTGGACCCAACCCTCATTGGGAAAATTGTGGGTGCCACATGGCACCTCCTTATTGGTCCATGTGGCACCTCCCTATTGGTTTCCCAATACACAGTCAATTTCCCATGTGGTGCTGACATCACCCTGCCATGTGTCTGCCACGTCCTCAGCTTGCCATGTCACCTGCCGAGTGGATATACGATATGCCACGTGGCTGTACAGATTGCCATGTGGCACTTTCCCATTGGTCCACGAATTGACCGAAAAAGTCCAAAATCGAGTGACACGTGGCAACCTTTGGTGCTTCCATGTCATCATGCTAACGTTAGCATGACACGTGTCACCCTCTACATGTTCCATGTACCCTGTGTGGGTGTTGAAGTCATCCGTACTGATGCTGACATCAACAGTACAAATGTTGACTCATCCTTGTTGATTGGGCTAGGTTGACCAAAACTTTGACCGTGAATATATTTTGATATGTAACTCTATTTGACGAACCGTTTACGTTGTTGGAAATATTGTGATGTGCTCTTCACGATGATGCCAATTTAGCTGAGTTTTAAGGACTTTGAATATTTTTCTCTTTCTCTATCTGTTGAGGCCATTCTGAGCTTCCTGAGGTACTTCTGCGAATTCTGAGTTATCCTTAGTCTTTTATGGATCCTTTTTGGATCATGCCTTCCCACTAAGAGATTTTTGGACCACCAAAATCTTTCATCAATCAATAGATAAGTGAGGGAAGAGTTCCCTCACCTTGTCTTTCTCAATCCACTTTGCCTTACTTGGATGTGTGTCGTTTAAGCCCACTCGAAGATAATCAACATCAACCCTATGTGAAGTCCTCATCCTTCTGTCCAGGATGATATCTTCCTTAAACTTGTACATGTACTCAGGAGCAAACTCATCAACTAAAGGTATTGAAACTTCCTCACCCTGATCCATGATCACAGGAGGCTAAAATTTTTTCAAGTTTTCCACGTTTACAACTGAGAAAATCTGCATATATGGTGGAAGATCTAAGCGAAAAGGATTGGTACTGCTTTTCTCCAAAATAGTGAAGGGTCCATATCATATGGGCTTTAGTTTCTTCCCTTCACCCTTCAATCTCTCCTTGCTGATGTGAGGCCATACCCGATCTCCAACCTGGAACAAATGATCAACCCTGTGTTTTTCATGTCGAGATTTATATTGTGCTTGAATTTTTTTGCAATTGTTCCCTGACTGCTTGGTGTACCTGTTGGATCCTTTGAATGAACTTGCGGGCCTTGTCTTCATTTCTTTTCTCATTTGAATCGACATCTCTCCCATACATCAAGTCCAAATGGACCTTAGGTAAATACCCAAAACATGTCTCAAATGGTGAACACTGACTGGAAGAATGTAAGGCTCAATTGTAAGCATGTTGTACATAGGGTATCTGTTCATCCCATAACTTGGTATGTTTTCTATAGTAACCTCAAAGCAAAAGTACCATTGTTCGGTTAACAACCTCTATATGTCCGTGGATGAAAATCAATGCTCCTCTTCAACTTGGTGTCCATCATTCTCCACAAGTTTGTCCAAAAATATCCAAGGAATCGAGTATCTCGATCCAAGACAATGGATGTGGGTAACCCAAAGTGAACCCAAACACATTGAAAGAAGAGATTAGCAATATGCTCAACAATGATCTTCTTTTTACATGGCATCAAGATACACATCTTGTTGAACCTATCCACTACAACATACAAATAGTCATGACCCCTTTTCAACATTGGTAAACCCCCTACGAAATCCATGAAGATACTCTCCCATGGATGGGATGGAACAGGGAGTGGTGAGTATAGCCCCAATTTTCTATTAGTGGGCTTACAAGTAGAACACATCACACACCCCTTTACATATTTAGTTACAATTTCTTTCATTTGAGGCCAACAACATAACCTTTGTAGATGAGCCATAGTTTTTCCTACCCCAAAATTCCCAGACACAAGAGAAGTGTGAGCTTCTCGTATTACATGGACTCGTTTACTTGTCGGAATACATAGCTTTCCAAGATGGTAGAGTAGTTTTCCGTGCAGACAATAGTTCTCTACCTGTGCACCATGGGTTGGCTTCTCAAATACTTCTTTAAAATATTCATAAACAACATATTGTTCCACATAGCTGTCATGAGATAAAGAAGCATTCTTCAAAATAATAGAAGTAGCAATAGGAGGTCTAGAAATCATATCAACTACCTTGTTACTTGTACCCTTTTTGTATTTGATTACCAAATAAAACTGTTGAAGAAAACCCATCGACTTGTAATAACGATATTGTTGCAGCTTGGTTTGTGCTTGGAGATGCTGTAAGGGCTGGTGATCTGTATGTATGATTGTTTCCTTCCCTAACAAGTAGTTCTTCCATTTCTTTACACTTTCAACTAATGCATACAACTCTTTATCATATGTAGCACAATTAACAACAACTTGGTTAAAATTTTCAGAGTGGTAACATATAGGCTTACGATATTGCTTCAATACTGCACCCATGGTGTATTCGTTGGCATCTGTCTCGATCTCAAAAGGCCGTTGAATATTTGATAGTGCTAATATTGGTGTGGTACTGATCTTTTCCTTCAAAGTGTCGAAGGCTTTTTGTTGCTTTCCTCCCCACTGAAAAGTGTTCTACACAATGGTTAAGGCATGCACAGGAGCTACAATAAATGAGAAGTTTGAAATGAACCTCCTCCAGTACTGGACTGCACCTAAGAAGCTTCATACTTCGGTTACACTTTTGGGATCAGGCCAATTCACAATTACATCAATCTTGGAAGGATCAATTTTCAATTGTCCTCCTCCTGCAATATGACCTAAGTACACAATTGCAGTCTTGCCAAATTCACATTTGGACAATTTTACATACAACTTTTCCCTTCGCAAAGTATCTAATACTTTCTTTACATGCCTTACATGTTCATCCCAAGTCCCACTAAATATAAGAATGTCGTCTAAATATTTAATTACAAAATCATCTAGAAATGGCCTGAATACATCATTCATCATGCACATGAAGGTTGTCAGAGCATTACAAAGCCCAAACGATAGAACTAACCACTCAAACAATCCATGTTTGGTTTTAAAGGCAGTTTTTCATGCATCCTATTCTGCAACCATGATCTGATGGTATCCACTACATAAATCCAACTTAGTGAAATAAACAACATTCTTTGATTGATCAAGTAAATCATCTATATGAGGGAGTGGGTATTGATTTTTCACCGTGATTTTGTTTAAGGCTCGATAATCGACACACATTCGCCATTTTCCATCCTTCTTTGGCACCATCACGATCAAAGAACCACAAGGAGATGAACTAGACCTGATGGCCCCTTGATTCAATAAGCCTTGTACCTTCTTTTTATCATTTTCATCTCTACAACTGACATCCTGTACATGCCCACATTAGGAAGAGGAGAATCCTGCTAAAGATGTATTTCATGTTGGATTTCCCTCTTAGGAGGTAATCCATCGGGATCCTAAAAAATATCATCATACTTAGAAACGATATCAATTAATTATTTCTTATGAGAAGGATCACATCCTTGGAAGGCATCAGATGTTCTGACATCCTTTTCCCTTACGAACCTGAGTACATATCTCTTATCAGGGTTTATGAATCTCTTCATTTTCCCTACACTAATAAGTGTGGTGTTTACCCTCATGTTTTGGGCTCTAACAATATATTCCACTCCCCCTTTAGTAAGGTGATATTTGTTCTCATGACGAAAGAATACTGCCTTCCTATCATAAAGATAAGGACTCCCTAGCACTATGCCACATATATCAAGTATTACAACATCCAAATCCACTTCATCAATCAACTTTGAAGCAACAGAAAATCTGACCCTACATTGCTTGGCGACATTAAGTTTTGATTTATCACATACCCAACCAAGAGGATAAGGCTTTGGATGTGATTTGGTTTCAAGACCCATCTTTTTGACAAGTGCTTCAGATATCAAGTTTACTTGGGAACCTAGATCAAATAATGTATCTATCTTAGTGTGCTTAGATACAACCCTTATGTGAAATAATTCATTCCTCTTTATTTCATCATCATGAGATTCATTAATGGAATTTGAACTATCATGAAGGGAATCTTTACCTTATAATCCAACTGCTGTGATATTTTCTTCATCTCCCGAATGAGAACCAAGATCTTGTTGCATTGTAGCAACAATATTTGTCTTCCCCTTTCCACCGAATTGTTTCGGTCTTTTCTCTGGATGTAATTTCCAAAAATGTTCATCATCGTGACTATTCTTCTTGCAATGAGTGCAATATGGCTTTCCTTCTTCCCTCTTTACAGTGGCAGTCTTTTTGTCCTTCCTTTTAAACTTTTTAAACTGCTTATGTCGGAGATTGGAAGGTTTCTTTGTGGGATCTTCCTGAACATGCTTTCCCATGTTATCAAGGTGAGTGGCTTGCACACAAACTTCATCAAGACTGGTGGGGTTAAACAATAGTAAAGTATGATGAATATCACTGTGAAGTGCGCCAATATACTTCTCTAAATTTTCATAAGAATCTAAAGGAATGTTTAATGCAATATCTTTCTTCCTAAATTATTCCATGAAACTTTGTACAGTTTGACCTTTACTTTGTCTTAAAGTTTTCCATTCCATCATTGCTTTATGTAAATAACCCAATGGATAAAATTTCTTCCTTATTGTTGATTTAAATTCCGACCATGAGGAAAGAAGATTACCACACTTACTTATGTCCTGAAGTTTGCTCTCCCACCATACGAGAGTCGTGCCTTCCAACCTAAGAGAGGCCAATTGCACTTTAACTTCCTCTTCATCAATCTGTTGAACACAACAATAAACTTCAACCTGTCAGATCCAATTGTCTATCTTTTCAGGATTAACATCTCCATTAAACATAGGTAAAGACAATTTTACATCAAGATTTAATAATGGTTTCTTAAAAGAAGCTTTATGGCTAGAATGATGAGAATGATGAGAATGATCAGATGAAGAGGAGCTAGAACTTGATGGTGAAGATGGAGGCTTGGGAGGATCTCCTCCAGCCTCTTGATTCACTGAAGCATTATCATCTGCTTGTGCTTCCTTTTTCTTCTGTTTCTTCTTCATCCTCTTCTCGTAGTCTCCATACATTCACTCGACCATTTCTGGCATGCGATAAAAGACCATATGGAAGTTTTTCTCATGTTCATCACGCTTGTCCTCCTCGGCCATTTTCTTCCTTAGGGATGCACAATCAACTTCGGGATTGAAATTCTTAAGTGTTCATTCACCTTTCTTATGCTTGGCCCTAGTAAGTATTCACACTCAACAATTCAAGTCAAAGATGACTGCTCTGATACCAACATGATCTAGGATCTTTTCATTGATGTGACTTATTAAATAATTGTATTAAATGAGGATAAAATGAAGTGCACCATAAAGAAGGAAAAACTCAATAATGAAGAGACATATGCATCTGATCTGAACACAAAAACTTGATAACAGAGTTCATCCCTAATGGACTACGTCTTCGGGTCCTGCTCTTAAATGGGTAGGCCCTTTTATTAAATCAACAAAAGAATTTGGAAAAATACATAAGTATACCTCATTCTGGAGTTAAGTTGCAGAAGCTTTACTCAGATAAGAAAACAGACAACACCACTCAATTCATGGCATCAAATTACCAAAAAGTAAATGTCTCCACGTCTCGATCTAAATCTGGCACTCCCAGGCCCAAGAGAAATCTCGTCTCGATTTTTGTGCCTACAACCTGCATTAATGACAGTATCCTGCATTGAAATCCATGCCCAGTATGGACTAGTGTGAATGCCTTTCCCCCCGTGCATTGGGAAATTTCAATTTTTAAATAAAAAAACTCAGTGAATTGAACAATGTGACCGTTTGGGCCAAACGGTTGGCAGAGGGTTAATTAGGGAGTTGGTTCTTGGAGGTTCAAATCCCCTGGACCCCTTTTTGGTCTAAAGTTGTTTGACCGTTTAGTTTGGCAAGGGTTCGCTGGATCAGCCGCTAGAAAAGGTGTCGGTCGGTCAGTACCTGCCGCAGGCTCCACCTTATACATATATGTTTGTTGCGTTGATTTCGGTCGCTAGCTGGTCGGATGGCCGTACCCCTTTTTTTATTTTGGTTTATTCGGACCCATCTCTCATTGGGAAAATTTTGGGTACCACATGGCGCCTCCTTATTGGTCCACATGGTGCCTTCTTATTGGTTTTCGATACATAGTCAGTTGCCCATGTGGCGTTGATGTCACCCTGCCACGTGTCTACCATGTCCTTAGCTTACCACGTCACCTGTTGAGTGGTTGTATGGTCTGCCACATGGCTGTATGGATTGCCACATGGCACTTTCCCATTGGTCCACAAACTGACCGTAAGAGTCCAAAATCAAGTGACACGTGGCAGCCTCTAGTGTTGCCACATCATCATGCTGACATCAGCATGACACATGTCACCCTCTACGTGTGCCACATACCCTGTACAGGTGTTGAATTCATCTATACTGATGTTGATGTCAGCCATACGAATGCCGACTCATCCTTGTTGATTGGGCTAGGTTGACCAAAACTTTGACTGCAAATATATTTTGATCCGCAACTCAGTTTGGCGAGCCGTTTACGTCATTGGAAAGCTTGCGACGTTCTCTTCGTGATGATTCCAATTTCAATGAGTTTTGAGGACTTTATTTTTTTTCCCTTTCTCTATCTGCTAAGGCCATTCTGAGCTTCCTGAGGTGCTTCTATGAATTTTGAATTATCCTTAGGCTTCTATGGATCCTTTTTGGATCACGCCTTCTCACTAAGAGCTTTTTGTACCACCAAAAGCTTTCATCAATCAACAGATAAGTGAGGGAAGAGTTCCCTCACCTTGTCTTTCTCAATACACTTTTCTTTGCTTGGATGTGTGCCCTTTAAGCCCACTCGAAGATAATCAACATCACCCCTGCATGAATTCCTCATCCTTCAGTCCATGATGATATATTCCTTCAACTCGTCCAAGTAATTAGGAGCAAAATCATCAACTAAAGGTATTGAAACTTCCTCACCCTGATCCATGATCATGGGCGGCTCAAAAAGTTTCAAGTTTTCCATGTTTACAACTGAGTAAATCTAAATATATGGTGTAATATCTAACCGAAAAGCATTGGTACCGCTTTTCTCCAAAATAGTGAAGGGTCCATATCAAATAGGCTTGAGCTTCTTTCCTTCACCCTTCAATCTCTCCTTGTTGATATGAAGCCATACCTACTCTCCAACCCAGAACTGATGATCAACCCTGTGTTTGTCATGTTGAGATTTATATTGTTCTTGAATTTTCTCCAATTGTTCCCTAACTGCTTGGTGTACCTGTTGGATCCTTTGAATGAACTTACTGGCCCTGTCTTCATTTCTTTCTTCATTTGAATCGACATCTCTCCCATACATAAAGTCCAAAGGGACTTTAGGTAAACACCCAAAACATGTCTTGAACGGAAAACACTGAGTGGAAGAATGTAAGCCCTGATAGTAAGCATGTTGTACATAGGGTAGCTGTTCATCCCATAACTTGGGATGTTTGCTACAATAGCCTCGAAGCAAAATTACCACTTTTTGGTTAACAACCTTTGTCGAACTGTGGATGAAAAGCAGTGCTCCTCTTCAACTTGGTGTCCATGATTCTCCACAAGTTTTTCCAAAAATCTCCAAGGAATCGAGTATCTCGATCCAAGACAATGGATGTGGGTAACCCAAAGTGAACCCAAACATACTGAAAGAAAATATTAGCAATCTACTCAACAATGATCTGGTTTTTACATGGCATCAAGATACAAATCTTGTTGAACCTATCCACTACAACATACAAATATTCATGATCCCTTTTCGACATTGGTAAACCCCCTACAAAATCCATGGAGATACTCTCCCATGGATGGGATGGAACAAGGAGTGGTGAGTATAGCCCCAATTTTCTATTAGTGGGCTTACAAGTAGAACACATCACACACCCCTTTACATATTTAGTTACAATTGCTTTCATTTGAGGCCCGTAACAAAACCTTTGCAGATGAGCCATAGTTTTTCCTACCCAAAAATTCCCAGACACGAGAGAAGTGTGAGCTTTTCATATTACATGGACTCGTTCACTTGTAGGAATACATAGCTTTCCAAGATGGTAAAGTAGTTTTCCCTGCAGACAATAGTTCTCTACCTGTGCACCATGGGTTAGCTTCTCAAATACTTCTTTAAAATATTCATCAACAACATATTGTTCCACACAACTATCATGAGATAAAGAATCATTCTTCAAAATAAGAAGCAACAATAGGAGGTCTAGAAATCATATTAGCTACCTTGTTACTTGTACCCTTCTTGTATTTCATTACCGAATGAAACTATTGAAGAAAACCCATCCACCTGTAATGTCGATATTGTTGCAGCTTGGTTTGTGCTTGGAGATATTGTAAGGGATGGTGATATGTATGTATAATTGTTTCCTTCCCTAACAAGTAGTGCTTCCATTTCTTTACACTTTGAATTAATGCATACAACTCTTTATCATATGTAGGATAGTTAACAACAAATTGGTTAAAATTTTCAGAGTGGTAACATATAGGCTTACGATATTGCATCAATACTACACCCATGGTGTATGCGCTGGCATCTGTCTCGATCTCGAAAGGCTGTTGAAGATTCGACAATGCTAATACTGGTGCGGTACTGATCTTTTACTTCAAAGTGTCGAAGGCTTTTGGTTGATTTCCTCCCCACTTAAAAGTGTTCTTCACACTGTTTAAGGCATGCAAAGGAGCTGCAATAAATGAGAAGTTTGAAATGAACCTCCTACGGTATTGGACTACACCTAAGAAGCTTCGTACTTCAATTACACTTTTGGGTTCAGGCCAGTTTACAATTACATCAATCTTGGAAGGATCAATTTTCAATTGTCCTCCTCCTACAATATGACCTAAGTACACAAGTGCATTCTTGCAAAATTCACATTTGGACAATACAATATCTAATACTTGCTTTACATGCCTGACATGTTTATCCCAAGTCCCACTCAATATAAGAATTTCGTTTAAATATACAATTGCAAAATCATCTAGAAATGGCATGAATACATCATTCATCACACGCATGAAGGTTGTCGGAACATTACAAATCCCAAACGACATAACTAACCACTCAAACAATCCATGTTTGGTTTTAAAGGCAATTTTCCATGCATCCTGTTCTGCAACCCTGATCTGATGGTATCTACTGCACAAATCCAACTTAGTGAAATAAACAACATTCTTTAATTGATCAAGTAAATCATCTATACGAGGGAGAGGGTATCAATTTTTCACCGTGATTTTGTTTAAGGCTCGATAATCAACACACATTCACCATGTGCCATCCTTCTTTGGCACCATCACGATCGGAGAACCACAAGGATATGAACTGGGCCTGATGACCCCTTGATCCAATAAACCTTGTACTTGCTTTTTTATCTCTTTCATCTCTACAACTGACATCATGTACATGCCCACATTAGGAAGAGGAGAATCTTCTTGAAGATGTATTTCATGTTAGATTTCCCTCTTAGGAAGTAATTCATCGGGTTCTTGAAAAAAATCATCATACTTAGAAACAATATCAATTAATTCTTTCTTATGAGAAGGATCACATCCTTGGAAGGCATCGGATGTTCCAACATCCTTTTCCCTTATGACCATGAGTAAATATCTCTTATTAGTGTTTATGAGTCTCTTCATTTGCCTCGCACTAACAAGTGTGGTGTTTACCCTCATGTTTTGGGCTCTAAAAATATATTCCAATCCCCCTTTAGTAAGGTGATATTTGTTCGCATGATGAAAGAAGACTTCCTTCCTATCATAAATAAAAGGACTCCCTAGCACTGTGCCACATATATCAAGTGATACAACATCGAAATCCACTTCATCAATCAACTTCAAAGCAATAGAAAATCCAACCCTAAATTGCTTGGTGACATTAAGTTTTTCTTTATCACATACCCAACCAAGAGGATAAGGCTTTGGATGTGGTTTAGTTTCAAGACCCATATTTTTGACAAGTGCTTCAGATATCAAGTTTACTTGGGAACCCAGATCAAATAATGTATCTATCTTAGTGTGCTTAGATACAACTCTTATGTGAAATAATTCATTCCTCTTTATTTCATCGTCATGAGATTCATTAATGGAATTTCAACTAGCATGAAGGGAATCTTTACCTTGTACTCCAACCATTGTGATATTTTCTTCGTCTCCCGAATCAGAACCAAGATCTTGTTGCACTGTAGCAACAATATTTGTCTTCCCCTTTCCACCGAATTGTTTTGGTCTTTTTTCTAGATGTAATTTCCAACAATGTTCAACATTGTGACCATTCTTCTTGCAATGAGTGCAAGATGGCTTTCCTTCTTCCCTCTTTACAGTGGTGCTCTTTTTGTCCTTCCTTTTAAACTTTTTAATCTTGTTATGTGGGAGATTGGAAGGTTTCTTTGTGGAATCTTCCTGAACATGCTTTCCCCTATTCTCAAGGTGAGTGGCTTGCACACAAACTTCGTCAAGACTGGTGGGGTTAAACAATAGTAAAGTATGATGAATATAACTATGAAGTGCACCAATATACTTCATTAAAGTTTCAAAGAATCTAAAGGAATGTTTAATGAAAGAGCCTTCTTCGTAAATTATTCTGTGAAACTTTGTACAGTTTGAACTTTACTTTTTCTTAAAGTTTTCCATTCCATCATTGCTTTATGTAAATAACCCAATGGATAAAATTTCTTCCTTATTGCTGATTTAAATTCCGACCATGAGGAAATAAGGTTACCACACTTACTTATGTTGTGAAGTTTGCTCTCCCACCATACGAGAGTCGTACCTTCCAACCTAAGAGAGGCCAATTTCACTTTAACTTCCTCTTCATCAATTTGTTAAACACGACAATATACTTCAACATGTCGGATCCAATTATCTAGATTTTCAGAATTAACATCTCCATTAAACATAGGTAAAGAAAATTTTACATCAAGGTTTAATAATGGTTTCATAAAAGAAGCTTTATGGCTAGAATGATGAGAATGATGAGAATGATCAGAGGAAGAGGAGCTAGAACTCGATGGTGAATATGGAGGCTCAGGAGGGTCTCCTCCAACCTCTTGATTCACTGAAGCATTATCATCTTCTTGTGCTTCCTTTTTCTTCCATTTCTTCCTCATCCTGTTCTCATAGTCTCCATACATTCGCTCGACCATTTATTACATGCGATAAAAGACCATATGGAAGTTTTTCTCATGTTCATCATGCTTGTCCTCTTCAGCCATTTTCTTCCTTCGGGATGCACAACCAACTTTGGGATTGGAATTCTTAAGTGTTCCTTCACCCTGCTTATGCTTGGCCCTAGTCAGCATTCACACTTAACAATTCTAGTCAAAGATGACTGCTCTGATACCAACATGATCCAGGATTTTTTCATCGATGTGACTTATTAAAGAATTGTATTAAATGAGCATAAAATGAAGTGCACCATAAAGAAGGAAAAACTCAATAATGAAGAGACATATGCATCTGATATGAACACAAAATCTTGATAACGGAGTTCGTCCCTGATGGACTACATATCCAGGTCCTGCTCTCAAATGGGTAGGCCTTTTTATTAACTCAGCAAAAGAATTTGGAAAAATACATAAGTATACCTCATTCTAGAGTTAAGTTGTAGAAGCTTTTCTCAGATAAGAAAACAGATAGCACCACTCAATTCAAGGCGTCGAATTACCAGAAAATGATTGTCTCCATGTATCGACTTGACTCTAGCACTCCCAGGCCCAAGAGAAATACCATCTTGGTTTTCGTTCCTACAATCTGCATTAATGACAATACTCTTGCATTTAAATTTGTGCCCAGTACAGACTAGTGCACGCACCTTCCCCCCCCCGTGCATTGGGGAATTTCAATTTTTAAATAAAAAAAACTTGGCGGATTGAACAATGTGACCGTTTGGGCCAAACGATTGGCGGAGGGTTAATTAGGGCATTGGTTCCTAGAGGTTCGTGGTTCGAATCCCCCCAACCCCTTTTTGGTGTAAAGGTGTTTGACTGTTTATTTTGGCGGCGGTTCATCGGATTGGTCGCCGAAAAAGGTGTCGGTCACTTGGTACCTACCATTGGCTCCACCCTATACATATATGTCTGTTGCGTTGATTTTTTGTCACCAGATTCGACACTGGCTGGTCCAGTGGCCAGACCATTTTTTTTATTTTGGTTTATTCAGACCCAACCCTCATTGGAAAAATTGTGGATGCCACGTGGTGCCTCCTTATTGGTCCATGTGGTGCCTCCCTATTGGTTTCCTGATACACAATTAGCTGCACATATGGCACTGACGTCACCCTGCCACGTGTCTACCACATCCTCAACTTGCCACATCACCTGTCGGGTGGTTGTATGGTCTGCCACGTGGTTGTACGGACTTCCACGTGGAACTTTTCCAATGGTCCATGGACTGACCAGAAAAGTCCAAAATCGAGTGACACGTAGTAGCCTCTGGTGTTGCCATGCCATCATGCTGACATCATCATAGCATGTGTCACCCTGTGCATGTGCCACGTACCTTTTACAGGTGCTAATGTCATCTGTATTGATGTTGATGTCAACAGTACGGATGTTGACTCATCCCTGCTGACTGGGCTAGGTTGACCAAAACTTTGACCGCAAATATCTTTTGATTCGTAACTCCATTTGACAAGCTGTTTACATCGTTGGAAATCTTACGACGCACTCTTCACGATGATGCCAATCTAACTGAGTTTTGAGGACTTTGCATTGTTTCCCTTTCTTTGTCTGTTGAGGCCATTCTAAGCTTCCCGAGGTGCTTTTGCAAATTCTGAGTTATCCTTAGTCTTCTCTGGATCCTTTTTGGATCAGTCCTTGTATGTGAGCTAACTAGATTTCAAATGATTTTGGGCTTATGCGCATAACTCAATTCCTATATTTATTAATTAGGCCTTTTCTAAGACAATAAGGAATGAACAAGCCTTAATAAGGGTTGAAGGGAAATGCTAATAAGGGTAGAAAATATATCTAAACATAATACTATAATTGTGAAATAATTTCATCCTTGACATGCTCCTTTTACTCAACAAGAGAATCATTAGGAACACTTATTTAAACTGATTTCATTATAGTGGTAGGAAATTATCTAGTGGAACTTAGAGAAATTACGGGGCTAAGAGGGAGAGGAAGAGAAAAGGAAGAAAGGAATGAGAGATAAGAGAAAGGGGAAAAGGAAAGGTTGGGGGGGGAGGAAGAGGGAGAAAATAAAGGAGATAAGGGGGGAAGAAAAAGAAGAAGAGTGAAAGGAGGGGGGAAGAAAAAGAAGAGGGTAAGAGTGGAGAAGGAAGAGGGAGACGAATAAGGAGGGAGGAAGAGGTAGAACAAAAGAGGAGGGTGGGAGAGGAGGAGAGGAAAAGGGAGAGGGAGATAGGGAGAGGAAGGGAGAGAGGGGGGGAGAGAATTGGGGAAAGAGGACGAAAAACCCAAAACCCAAATCCTAGATTCAAAACCCAATCCACATTGCAAATTAAAATAATACTAATAATAATAATAATAAGTTGAAGGTAAATGACAAAAGAATTACTTTTGAATCCAAGAGATCTAGTGATACTTTACAAATGTCCCTTGCTTGCTCCTATTAAGTGCCCCCATAATTCCCTTTTGGCTCCAAAAATTTGTCCTCACACCCTCGTGTGAAAATGAATTGAAGTACCCCTCATTTTTCAACTTATAAGAGAAATGGACATCGATTTCAATGCAAGAATGGATTTTGTATCATTTTTATTTTTTATTTTTAAAAATTTTGTGTCAACCTTGCATCATTTTTTCTTCAATTGTCACAATGTTGAGTTAAAGAACGTGTCATCTCACGTCATATTAGTGTCATTTCAACATAAAATTTGTTTCACTAAAGCGTTGTTATAACATCGTTTTGCATCATGATAACATTGTTGATGTTGCAAAAAGTGATGCTAAAACAAAAAAAATGCATCGCTTTAGCGTTAATTTTCTTTTATTGTTATTCTTAATTATTAATAATTATAATAATAAATAATTATTACTATTAAAATTATAAAATCAAGGGTGCAAGGTGTGAAGGGACTCATCATCAACTCTAAGGAAAATCAAGGAGTTGAATGTGCTTGGGGTTGGGACTACCATGAATAGTGAAGTTAACACATTATCCCTATACAAAGGCATTTTTCTTTATAAATCCCAAATTATTCATGTGGTGATAGTGGTGGGAGATCCTATGGTCACTCTAAGAGAAATCATAAACGAATCTATTCCCGGGAGGTCAAAGAATTTAAAATCCAACTACTTGACAGGAAATTCAAGGATGAAATGATGTTGCTAGTTATGAAGTGGTGTCATTTCACTATTATACTCATTTTCTCACTTGTGCAAATTATAATTAGGTGCATGACATTGTAGTTTGACTAGAAATGTGGTTTACTAGCGAGGGACAATTGTATTTTGTTGCGGTTGTAAGTTTTGAACCTTTACAATAAAGCATTGCACACAAATTATTTATAAAAATATAAAGGGAAACAATATAATTCAAACATAATACTCATAGATTTACCTAGAAACCCTTAACCGGGAAAACTAGCAAAACCTTAGATCCACACCTCTATTTCTCATTGTATTAATTTCATTGTTTACAATATAATATATAGGATTCCACAACATCCAAAACCCTAATCCATTTACCCAAATTTTATTACAACCCTAATTCCTTAATCAAAATTATATTACAATGGGCTAAAATACCATTGACCAAAAAACACCAAAAATAGCCCAAAATGGACCAAAACCCGATTTTTTTAAGGGGGTCTCCACCCCTTAATCCCTGACAAATAAAAACAAAACGTGGGACTAGTCACGCAAAGAATATAACACATACCCAACAGTAACTCTCAGTGTTTTCATTCTTCCTTGTTTTGGTTCTAGATGCTTTCATTATGCAACCAAATGCTCAACCGCATAAAAGAGGGAATTATATCCCTCTTTCTATGAATTCACATTCTTGTTGCATTTGGTTTAGGTTTGTGGCAGATTTTTTGGGAGTTTAAGTGGTGCAATGCCATTTTAAAACTAATCATTGTGTCCTCTATGAGTTAGGCGAGTTCAAAAAAGGCCCTTAAGTGGTGTGATCAATGTTATAAGAAAAAAAAACTCTTAGGACCAATCGACAAATGAAGTGTCATTGGAATTGTATCAACAATTTCTTAGACAGTGTCAAGTTGGAATTTTGATTTAATTCTACCACTTACTAATTCATCTACCCAAAAACATTGCTAGGAACATTGCCTAGGCCACGCCCTCAAAACGGGTTCAAAGCCTTGTGATAGTTCTAAGTGAGTCATACAATCTCAAAATGGGGAAAATAATATTTTTTTGGAAACGTCTCAAGGTAAATATATGGCTTGAAAACACTAAATTTATGTTTTGGTTCCCGATGGAAATTTTTAAACTATTAACCTCTCCTACCGAACTTCTACCCTGAAAGTAGTCCCGTTTTTTCAAAAAAATTGTTCTAAAAAACCAGGGTTCAAAGCCAATATTATAATATACCATTAGAAAGGTGTCGAACAACCCTACATCATCACAAGACCCACTTTTACATCTAGGTATTTTTCATAATATAATTTGATTAATGAATTTGTCACTACAAAATTTCCCCCCCGGGGAGACTTACAACTTGTACACTTCGTAGACTAGGCATATGAACTCAAAATTGGGAAAATGAGGACTTGTTAGAAATATGTTTTTGAATATTTCATGGCATCACCATTGAATTTAATGAAAATAAAACATAATTGTTTTTATATTTTGTGCAAGATCTTGCTCATGTGGAGCCCACTTAGTGGCCAGTGAAAGGGGCAATTTTGGCATTTTTGCAAACTATACTCACATATGATAAAATCTAACTTGAAAAACATAGACATGTATTTTACTGATATGGGATGGTTTTGTAACTCAAAAATAAGCTAGGGATGGCCTCCCCAAAGGAAAAAACATTAGGATCCCAAAACAAGCCAGATAAGGCCATATTTCTCGATTGTTATATTACATGACTATGGGAGTCCTGGAACTCTTTGAGATCCTCTTAGTTTCACTATGAAATTTTACACTAAAGACATAAGATACCATGTCATTGATACATGAATTTGATCAATCTCTAGTGAAGTATGCTCTGAATATGATATCTAGTTAAGATGAGAAAATAGTTATTCATGAGTTGGATCATTCTTTTCTCCAGTGCATTTGTAAAAAACTATGAATTTCTTAGCATTGTATGGATGAAAAATGGTCATGAGGTTGATGATAAAGTATCAACCCAAGTGGTAAGAAAATAAACTCAAAATTAATTTGAATTAATTATCTCCCCATGTCCCACAACCTTCATAAATTGATTCATTAAAATATTAACTTCCTCATGTCCATAATAGTAATTGTTTACTAAACGAGTAGTTCTTGAATTGTTAAGATCTATATCTTCACAAAACACTTTGAGAAGTTTTTAGTGGACATTATTAAATACTATGATAGAAATGTTTCAAAAACATTTCTATCATAGCATTTAATAATGCCCACTAGCCATAACAAGCAAACTAATACCTTTTTCATTCGATTAGATTCAACACCCTCAACATTAGCATTAAAATATTCCAAATAGCATATTTGCATGCATCTTTAACAACTAGTGATACAATTGACTCAAATTAGTTTAACATATGTTTGTTGATTCTACGATGATATTTTTATTCATTAGTATTCATAGACTATTCATGTAGAGAATCCTTCAACATCTCTATATTCCTACAATCAGACTTGTGTTCACCCATGTCGAATCTTGTAGTTTGGGAAATAGATTTATGTACAAAGATGATAACAGGGATTGAACTTCGGATTTTTACTCATGACACCAATGAACAACATTCAAATATCACATAGATGACTCAACACAATCATGAAACATCATTTCAAAAGTAACTAGTAAAATAGGCAATGCTTCATCCACACCTAAAAAATAATCGATTTCTTTTGTGTAATGAGAATACATTACTTGAAGACATTTGATGTAATTATCACCACTATGAGAAATTTTTACTTTGATTTCATGTGGCATACCCAACTCCCTCTTTACTCCTATTGAGGCAACGGGGTATTGCAAAACAAATCCAAATTGCTTTGTTATCATTATGTAGTATTAAGGGACTCCTTCCATGGCCATCAAACACTACCAGTCAGGTAACTTTCCCTCATAAAAAAATTGTGAGGTCAAATTTAATCTATAAAAATTTGTGACGCCAAAATTTATGAAAGAAATAAAAATTAGTTAATGAAATTATTGTAAAAAAACAATTAGACAAAAATAGAACTACAAATAAATATTTCATATTTCATACATGTTTCATTTTTTTATGTTTTTAATGTCTAAAATTTGAAAGCAAAAATAAAAACATGAAAACAATAATCAAATGTAGCTACAAAGTTATAAATCAAAATCATTTATTTCTACTCATATTAAAATGAAGTCATCACAAATCAAATAAAAACGAATCAAATATTTTCTCCATCAAATAATCATAGATAAACCAACAATGAATCATGGATTTTCTATATCAAATCTCATAAATAAATTGATGGCCATATAGAAACATAGTCTAGAATCCAAGGGATAATAAAAACTACTTAAAGAGATGGTTTTGATCCTAGGAATACCACCACTTTCATCATCCACATGAAAAATATGTATATATTAACCAATTAATTACAAAACATTTATTTTTAAATCGGTGAATAAGAATATAGAAAATAGTATGTCTCATTCACAAAAAGAGATGACTCTATAGCTTGGTGGGTTAGCTCGAGTGGTTGAGTATTGTGGATTACAAGCAGGAGCCTGGAGGTCATGAGGTCAAGTCCCCATGTTGGATGCCTCTATAGATATTATTGAGCCTCACTTGATGTACCCATCGGATTAGGTTACCAAAAATACAACCAAGTGGTTTACCTTTCGTGCCATCCTCGAAATGAAGAAAAATACCTAAAAAATTTCCCGAAATATATATTTCATAAAGAAAAAAACTCTATAGAGAATTCATAAAGAGTATTTGTTCATTACAAATAATGTTAATTCTTGACATATCAAAACTTAAATGAGATGAAAATATGAAAACAATCTGCATAACATTTTGGTATTCCTCCCTATTATCTTCTTGCCTTTTCTTCTTCATGGATCTCTTTTAAGATTTTGGACAATAATTCATAGTTAGAAAGTGCTCATTATAATTAATAAAATAGAGAATAATATCCTTGTAGGTTTTAAAAGGGGTAAATGATTTAAGGTCAAAACAAGAAGTGAGGGCCCTAATTTAGACTTAAGGTTATCTTATGGGCCCACCACACTAATCGAACATTTAGGTTGGACACAAAACTTAAGATTTTTATTTTAGGTTTTTGGGTCATGACCTCCCATTGCATTTCTCCTTGTACTTCCATTTATGAATATAATAATGTGTTTTCCCTTGTAATTTCATCAAGGGTAACGTGGTAATATAATACTTTTAACGGAATCATCATGGAAGAAAAGTTGTACCATTAACCACAACTAAGCAAAAATATGTTTTATATGATATCGATACTAAGAAGGTGTAAATTAATCAATGAATACCATTAAAATATATTGCGAGCCATAAGTTTATATAAACTTATAATCATTATTAAAAAAACAAAAAAGAAAGTAAAAATATGTTTTATATGATATCGATACTAAGAAGGTGTAAATCATTAATAAATGAATATGATTAAAATATATTGCGAGCCATAAGTTTATATAAACTTACAATCATTGTTAAAATAACAAAAAAGAAAGGAAGGAAGGAATATAGACTTATAATCACTTAAAAGAAAATAAAAGAAGGAAGCTCAGTAGTGTTAAGTTTATATAAACTTACAATCATTGTTAAAATAACAAAAAAGAAAGGAAGGAAGGAATATAGACTTATAATCACTTAAAAGAAAATAAAAGAAGGAAGCTCAGTAGTGTTTTTGAGAGTGTTTCTAAGAGATAGAGGGGGTTAGCTTAAATATATGAACCATTTTCAAAATTCATGTTGTTGATAAGGAGATCATAAGTTATAAGTTCAAATCTACTTGAGTTCCTTAGAGTTACTTGCCACTCTTGTTGTTGGTGGTTGACACAATCCTCCGTCTAAATATTCTAAGACATAGGGGGGATTTCCATGAAGTGTTAGGGGTTATATGGGTAGGGATTATGGATTAGGTGGGTTAGGGAGTTATCTATTGATATATCACATCATTATTTCTATCATGCTAGGATATTTTTATGGATTCTACTACGACCAGACATAGAAACAAAAATGTCCATATCACCATTCATATGAAGTGAGTTAGCATTAACAATCACATATGAATTTGCAATGTTAACGATGATGTTAATGCCATTGTTACTTTTGATGTCAATGTTGGTGCTATAAATTCTAGTTTGAATGCTATTGTTGTCATACTTATGATACAAAAATGTCCCTAAAAGATACCAATTGATTCAAGAGAGCCAATTTCAATGGGTCATCAAGAGAATTATTTTTGGACAATTTCTTTTAGTAAATTACTCAAAATATTATGCTAGATCGTAATATCATAATAGTGTGGTAGTTAATGTGGTATGCAATGGATCAAGAAATCCAACAGACAAACAAGGGATATGGATCATTATAACTAGAGTTAAAGTGAAGGAGAGAAAAGTAGATGAGGTTTTCTCAAAATTTGGACTCTGAATTGTAGACAAATATAGAGTTGGATTGACTGTTATTAGGGATATGAACCATTATAACTGAAGAAGTTAAAGTGAGGGAGAGAAAAACATATGACCTTTATTCAAAAGTTGGACTCTAAATTGCATACAAATATAGAGTTGGATTGAGTGTTACTCGTTGAGAGAGAAGTTGTCATCTAAAAGATTGGATTGCAAAAGAGTTGAGAAACTTGGAAATATGGAGAAACTCCAAGGATGCAAGGGTGAGGTTGGGGTTTAGAATGGAGAGCTAAAGGTGAACTAGAAGTCGCTAAAGTGATGTTGCAATGTTTTGAGTAACCATTATAACCTAGATTATATTAATGGAAATTAGTAAACCTTTAGATATGAATTTATTGTATTTTTTTAATGTGTCTAAATGAGTTAAAGTGAGGGAGAGAAAAGAATATGAGCTTTACTCAAAAGTTGGACTCTGAATCACATACAAATATAGAGTTGGATTGAGTGTTACTAGCTGAGAGAGAAATTGTCATGTGGAAAATTGGATTACAAAAGAGTTGAACAACTTGGCAGTATGGAGAAACTCCAAGGATGCAAGGTTGAAGTTGGGATTTAGAATGTTGATCCGTATTTTATGAGAAGAACAAAATGAATACAGATTATTATTATTCTTAACACATAAACACAAGAATAATAGGGATACAATAACAAACATACAATAAAACTGGTTTCTATTCAATAAGAAAATGTGTTGAAACTGTAAAATGCAACAGAAAACAAGCTTGCTAGAATGGTGGCGACTTATCTCTAAGAAGAGATGTGACGGTTGCACTCATTCACAAGAACATGGTTACTATGAGGCTCTCCAAGAATTTTTACAATAAACAAGAATTCCAAAACCCTATACATCCAAAAACCTAACCCTAGGAGATGAAGCACCAAAAGTCATGTGGGCCCTGTTGGGGTAAGTTAGTACATCAACTTCTTAGGGTTGTAACTTCTGCATAAGGTCTTCGTTTTAGGTGCATGATATCCCGTTGGAAAGGTGTATATGAGGAATACACATGTTTCCATAATAATCTGACACTATCTACAGTTAGACTATGGTGAGCCCTAAAAACGTTGTTTAGGGCCTCAAAACAACGTCGAAAGTCGGGGACGCAAAAACTAGAAAAAAATTGTCAAATTGGAAAACTGACAAAATGAGTTAGTTGGAATAGGTGGGAGGCCACCGAAATCCATCTGGATCAATCCTCCCCCCTTAGTAAGAATTGGTATCCATTGCCTTGAGTTCCCCCATCAAATGAGGAAATTTCTGCTAAATTTGACCCCAGGTGAGCCACTTGCTTTGGTGTAGGAGTTTCCCTGCTTTGACAACTCGATAAAGTTGGATCCTTTGTTGGCAAGTACCCTTGACCTGTGTTTCCACAATATTATCATTGGATTCCTATTGCATGCAATCGGGGTTGAGCTCTATGGGTGTCAATTGTTCTTCTATCTCTGAGGTGTCCAATAATGGTGGGAAATATGGCCGAATGAGATCCACATTGAACAATGGGTGCAGGCCAAGGAAACGGGGAATGTTGAGCTCAAAATCATTGCCACCCACAACCTTGGTGATGTTGTAAGGTCCATAACGGAGTGGGAGAAACTTTTGATGGGGCCCTGTAAGGCGTTCTTTATGCAAGTGCAACCACACTTTGTCTCCTACCTGAAACTTATGTGGCACCCGATGTTGACCATGGCACTGTTTGTACTTGGCATTGGACTTCTGTAAAATATCCTAAACCTGTTGGCAGATGTGTTGGATCCTCTCAATGAATCAGGATGCTTTTTCATCTTAATTTGGATCAGGAGATGAGTCATCTAGGGTGGCCACAAGAGGTAGTGCAACATCCATAGGACCCAATGGTTGGAATCCCAACCGACCTAAAAGGGGTTGTGGTCGATTGAGCTATGTAGGGCTCGGTTGTATCTATGTTGAACATAGGGAAGACTCTCATCCCATGTGCAGGGGTGCTTGGAATTGTACATGTGCAGGATATGCATGATCATCCGATTGATGACCTCAGTTTGCCCATCTGTCTGGGGGTGGAAGGAAGTGGATTTGGTGAGTTTGGTGTCCAGCAGTGACTAGAGGATCAACCAGAATGTGTTGAGGAACGAACTATTTGGATATGAGACAATGGTTTGTGGGATACCAAAATGTACCCATACTCATTCCAAGAAGACATTGGTAGTGGCCTCTACTATGACGCTCTTCTTGCAGGAAACTAGGATCGCCATCTTGGAAAAGCGATCAACAACCACAAAAACACAGTCATTTCCCCTCTTGGTGGATGGAAGGCCCGACATGTAGTCCATTGAGATGGATTCCCATGGCCTGTCAGGAGTAGGCAGGGGGGTGTACATGCCCTGTTTCTTAGTGGTCAGTTTGGCAATAACATAGGCAATGCAGGACCTGATGTACTTGTTGACATCCTGTTAAAGTTTCGGCCAGTAGAAATGTTTATGCATCACTACCACTATCTTTTATACATCGAAGTGTCCTACCACGCAATTGTAGTGGGCTTCCCAAATCAGCTTCACTCGCTCACTTGATGGAACACAGAGATTTCCCAGTCGGAACAATAGCTCATCCTAAAGATGGAAATTAGCGACAACTAAGTTTGCGCCTAACATTTGATATGTAGTGGCAAAGTCAGGGTCTGTCTCATAGAGGTTGGGCCATCTAGAAGTCTAGTGGCCGCAAGATTCTAGCACCGTGGTGAGTGTCGCGACTGGAGGTCAGATGAGGAAATCAACGACTCGGTTGGTACTACTTATTTTATACTTGATGTTGAGGTGGAACTGCTGCAAGTATGTGGACCACTTATGATGGTAGTCATTCTGCAATTTTCCTTGTGTTTGCATGAACTGCAGTGGCTTATGGTCTGTGTGGATGATTGTCTCCTTCCCAAGAATGTAATGTCTCCACTAGAGGCAGGCTTGCATAATGGAGTACATTTATTTTTCGTAAGTATGGTACTTATGGACAACATCTGATAGCATCTCACTATGATAAGCCACAGGGTGGCCGTACTGAGTGAGAATTGCACCAACAACATAGTATGAAGCATATATCTCAATATCAAAGGGTTGTTGCAGGTCTGGTAATGAAAGAACTAGGGCTGAGCACAAGCTTTTTTTTAAATCATCGAACGCTTGTTGTTGGGATATGCCCCACACAAATTTTTCCTTGCCACCACCCCTGGTTACTTGGTTGAGGTACCATGTAATCTGGGAGAATCCCAACATGAACCTGCGATAGAAATTGGCAAGGCCTAAGAATCTTTGAAGATCAGTGAGTGTGGTTGGGGTTGGCCAATCACGAATGACCTGGATCTTGGTTGGTTCCACATGCACACCATGTTGAGCCACAATGTAGCCTAGGTACTGGACCTTGTCCATGTCGAATGAGCATTTTTCCAAGTTGGCATATAGCTTGTGTTATCGTAGGCTGTGCAGAACCTACTAAATATGCTGCAAGTGTTGCACCCAAGTCTTGTTGTAGATGAGGATGTCATCCAAATACACTACTACAAAATTATTGGTGAAAGGTCGTAGGATATCATCCATCATCCTTGTTGGAGCCGCCTTTGTTTTGTTCGCTTCACACCATTTTCAACTTTGATACTTAAGTTTTAAAATTGCTTTTCTTTTCCCTTTCCTTCCAAAGTTACAAAACTCTGAAAAAACTTTTGTTGCCTGAATAATAATGCTTTATCACTTACAAAGGGTCCGTTTTGTGCAAGTATGTTTATCCTTAGGATTTTTCAAGTTTCGCGTTCACGCAAGTCATACGCCTTATTTCTTGAATTCAGAAGTCCCGAAAATGCGAACTCGGTTCTAATTTTCGTCCAAGGCAAGAATAGTATAAAACCTTTAAACCATTGGTTTGATATTGTCGGGCTTTCGCGCCTCGGCATTTCTCGACTCTAAATTTTTGTCTTTTCAACCCCGAGAGCCGAGAACATGATATTTTTTGAAATAACCATAGTCAAGAACGAGGAGTAAAAAGGGCTAACCTTGGTTAAATTCGGTTCTCGGCACATCGCACCTCGGCTTTTTCTTTCATAAAGTTGAAGTGTCCAAAACTCCGATCCACGAAGTGGCGACATAATTACATTAAACCTTAATTATCGCCGCATCGCAATATCGCGGCTCGGGGCATTAATCTCCTAAAATTTTACCTTCAAGCTCCCGAGTCGCGATATTGGAAATTTTTTAAAATCCAACGGATTACGTCCCGCGTTTCAAGGTTGACACACTCTACGAGGTGTTCGTTCATTTACTCTCCATAACTAGAGTACCTGTCAAGCCGCCCAATATTCATTACATTAATGAAAAATTAAGTTAAATCCATGATGAAAATAAGATCGGATTTTTT
>JASDQU010711807.1:27631-47902 GCA_032191745.1 Picea mariana
TAGTGTTAATGTGGTGAATGTTCTGGATATATTGTTGTTATTTTTCCATTACTAGCATTTTATTTCTGTTCTACATACATTTTATATTTGGCATATTACATGCAACATTTTCAAGATGAAGTAGCTCAAAGAAACTTGCAGGTATTGGTTGAAGCTGCTATTGAGAAAGAGACACCAATAGTTAAGGAAATCATAGATCCACTGAAGAAGGTTGTCATTGCTAAAAGGAAGAAGTTTGTTGTGCCAAATGAAGATCCTCCTTCTACAAGAAAGAGTGTGAGATTAAGTGTCAAGGTAACGAAATAGCTGGTGAAAGGTGAGCCCCATTTTTTAGGATGGTTCCTTTTTGTGAGGATGAACTGTTATTGAAATATTAACTTTTCCACCTATATAAGATTCTAAGTGCTTGTTGTTCAGAGTTTTGGGTTTTTAGTAAAGAGCTAACTTCTTTAGCAGTAAGAATGTAGACATTTCATAGCACTATGGCGCTACGGAATGTCTATTTTGGTGTTTCACTGATGTGCTACCTATAGTGCTTCCAAACCACCTAAAGATAATGGGGTTGATACTATTCAAAGTTGTTACTTTCTATGCATATGTTCAAGTTGGAGGTGATGCATTTTGACGACGCTACCTAAATTTTCACAGAGGCTCACAGTGGTGCTACCGAAATTCGCTACCTAATATCTAGCAGAGACGAAATTTGCACAGAGACTCATAGTGGAGCTACCTAAATTCACTACCTAATATCTCGCAGAGGCCAAAGTTTGCACAGGGGATAGGAAGGTTTGGCGCTACCTTTTCTACTTGTCCAGTTTTGAAGTACGCTACCCAGAATGCTACCCAAAGAAGCTACCAACAGACACCATGGATCCAGGAGCGTCAAGCTAACAAATTTTTGGATAGTTGATGATGGAAAAAATTGTAGAAATAGCAGTTGGCATCATGATGACAACCACATGCTCCTAAAGGACACATGGCAAACAAGGAGTTGCGCAGTAAAGGGGAATCAAGACAGTTTGAATATTGGTTGGATTGGTCACCAACATTTTCCTATTTTATAGCATAGGTTGTTAGTCAAGTTGTTAGATGAAATAAATTCTTAGAGATTTTCAAGGGAAGGAGGCCAGCTCATACTTCAGCAGTTGCCTCCCTTTTTTTATAAATAGATAGATGAAATTCTTTAGTAGGTTTGGATGGTTGAGAAAGGCTCCCTAATACTATAATATTTTGATGAAGATATTGTGAACTGGATATGTACTAGATTTAATACATTTTGATTAATAGAAATCAGCTTCTTTTTTAGCTTATTTTCTTCTGATGCTAAATGTTCATGCTTTGAATGATTCACATGAATGGTTGTGGTGATATTATGATGGATGTTTGATCGTTATATTATCATGATGTTTATTTAGCTTCCTTAGTTTTTGAACTCAAGAAGATCTCATGTTAAGAATCTTTCTTCCTTAGGATTTTTGTAGACTTGATGTTTACAGTAGCCCCTACATTCCTCTCATTGAATTCTTCCCTCTATTCATACACACTCCCAATTACTGATTGAAGTTAGCCAAGACCTTGATTGTTGGTGCATGCTAGCCCTATTTTCTGAGTTGGAACATTATCATTTTGAGTCTTTTCCATTTGACCCTTTAAAACACTCTTACATTCATATATAACCTGATGGGTACTGGGCTTGCCTTCCATGCAATATGAAGGTGATTCCTAGTGCTAATAGTACCCATTACGTTGAGTTCCCAGGGGAGAGGGAAAAGCGTTTTCTGAATCTGCATCTTGATGAGTTGCTTGCCTTGTTGGAGAAGTTGTGGTGTTTAGCTTCTTGAAGGCTTTCAGAAACCTGTTGCTAGAGGGGTTGAGTATTTTCAACCAGTCGAGATACATGAGATGACAGTGTGTAAAATGAATCTTTGCGATTTTTTTCGTTCTTGTCAACTTTATTATGTTGGATAGAAGGTGCTTCAACAGAGGCTCTAGTGGTTGCAATGTCCTTCTGTTCACCTTTGGAATAGATTGTGAAGAAGCTAAATTTTGTAGTATGAGATACTACCTTGTGGAACTGTTTAGGTGGGACAGTATTCAAAAATACCTCCGGTATCCTATAGAGATGACCCCCCAAAGTAACAATGACACTACGGGTTTGAGACTCATAAATAACATGGCGCTTCCACATATATGGCTGCCCCAAGAGAACATCACAAACATCCAACGAAGAAACATCACATAATACCTCAGCCTTGAAGGGATGGATGTCATATGACAATTGGCACTACTGGCTGACATGAATATCTCATCCCTGGCGAAGCCACCTGATGTTGTATGGTTATGGGTGTGGTGTTGTTGAAAATCCCAACTGTTTGACGACCTTTGCTAAGATGACGTTCTTTTGGCTTCCACTATCAACAATAAAATGCAGTGGGGTCCCCTTCACCCACATTTGTGAATGAAAAATGTGTTCCCCCTCTTCAGGATCTGTTGGTTGTTCTGGTTGAATTGTTGCGGTCGCGACAATACTAATGGGGTTTTCATTGATGATCTATCTTCTACCAGTATTTTTTGAATCAGATTATGAATCAGGGTTTGGCTCCTTATCTTTGATCTCGACAACCAATGATTGTTTTGAGATACATTCATCGGTGTTGTTCTAGGGGATTTTGTGGAAATTGCACCACTTTCTAGTGTCCTTCTTCGTCTTTCCGTTACCCTTATTTTCCTGTGTCTTGGACCATTTTTCTAAAGGCTGGTTGTTAGGGTCATCTTTAGCATACTTTGGTTGTTGCATATTTGCAGACTTGAACTCCCACTTTTTCTAGTGCTTAAATTTCTTCTCGATCTTAAAAACATATCGATAAGAAACACCCAATGATGAGATGTCCAGAAAATCCATTTCAGTTTGGATGTATCTGTGTAGAGCCCCATGGTATTTCAAAATTAGATGTCACTCAAAGTCTTTGATACCCAACTTGGTGCTCAAAGTATGGAATTTTTGGTGAAATCTGACACTAATTGGCTCCTCTCTTTCCCTTGTGTGGTCCATCTCATGTATTGGTCATCATAGTTGCCAATAGGGTAATATTGTTCCTTGACCACCTACACACAAAAAATCCCAAGTGTGCTCAACCCCATATATTCCAGACTCCTCTGTGGAAATTTTCTTCTAGTAAGTTTCCCACCAATGTTTGACATGGGTAAGATCCTTAAGGAGTACGAAGGTGATCTTTTCCCTGTCGGAGAAATTATGAACAGAGAAATAACCTTCTAGCAAATTTAACCATTTTTCTAGGGCATCCACATCTATTTGTCCTTCAAATATAGGAATATAAAAATTAACTTGTAGCTTGAAAGGTGAAGTGCCTCCAAAGTGGCCACTTGATGAATATGTGCATGTTGTTATTGGTAGGTGTTGAAGGGTGTGGGAAAAATTCTCCATCATTTTGTGCCTATGTCGTGTGAGAGATTGCTCAAGAAACATATTAATAGAATCGTCTTCTCTGTCGTTTTTATTTTCTTACTCCATGGAGGGTTTCTTGGGCATGTGAGAGTGATTTTCCTCAAGAGAGAAAAGTTCAAGACCCAACTCTCTATACTCGGACCTCATTGGGGACATGCACTAAAAAAAATGATCAAGAGCAGCTTGCTCTGATACCACTGATTTGAATTATTTTCGACACGAAATGAGAGTGGAGATATAATAAAGAAATGTACAAAGATATATCGGATATAGAATAATATAACACAAGTATATCAAAGATACAACCATAAACACATAGATATAGTAATACACAATTTCTATTAATGAGAAAAATGTACAAAACTATAGAAATACAGAGTGAAAGACTCGGTAGAATGGTAGAAGCTTATCTCTGAGAAGAGATGTGATGGCTACTCACATTCGTAAGAATATGATTGTTACAATGAGGCTATAAAGGATTTTTTATCATAAAGAAAATCCAAAACACTAACCCTAGAAGATGAAAAGGCAACAGTTTTGTGGACCTCGTTTTGGGTAGTTTGGTGTATCAACTTTTCTGGGCATAACTTTGGCATACGATCTCTATTTGGGGTGCACAATAGGTCATTGGAAAGGTATAGTTGAGGATATTCATTTTGGGGTCTCAATTAGAGTGATTTGATATCATTGAGGGGCTCAATAAAAAAATTAAAAACTTCATTTAGGCCTTTAAAATGGCCCCAAAAATTTAGGAACCGAAAAACTGCTAAAAATAGTAAGTTGCTAGAAAACTGTTTTGAGCTAGTTGGAATAGATGGGTGGCCACCAATATCCACCTGCATAAAATCCTTACAATAAAAAATTCTTGATGATGTTGATAGAGGATCTATAAATTCAGTCTACCCACCAAATCCTTGAACCTTTGATCGAAGTCCCATACTGACTTCATTTGTACCTATTTAATCTCCTTCAGTTTTGTGATGTACTGGGACTTTGACTTTGGAATCTTGAACTCCTTCAATAGCACTTGAATTATCTCAGCCAAATTCCTAGCCTATCATGTAGGTGTTGTACTCTACAACTTCATGTGCCATACTAACGTGCGACCTCTAAATGTTGTTGCTAACTGTGCAATCTTCACAACCTCTTCCTAGACATTCTTTGCAGCCCATATTGTCTCACAAACAAACAAATGTTGTTTTGGGTCCTCTGAACCAAATCTCGGGAAATCAAGTAGTCTAAGGGTGTTGTCTACCAATACCATGTTTCTTTGTGTATTCCCTCTTCTTAGTGATGCTAGTTGACTCTAATTTTGACTCTGGCTCTGCACACTACTTCCACTTCTCCTATTTCTACTACTATGTCGTCCTTGGAAAAATCCAATTGATTTTGACAAGTCCTCAACTGCTATTTTTTATTGTGGAGATGCACATGGTGTCATGGATTCGACATAGGAACCTGTTTGAGTAGGACTTAATGGTTCTTATATTACCGGACTACACTAGAACTCTTCTTATTCTCCTCCTATATATGGTATCTCCATGATTCAGACTATTGCACAAGGTTCTCTCTCCTTTGTCTCACTATGCGACTCTCCTTTCTCAACGCCATGAGTTTTCCTCATGTACCTCCTTCCTCCACGCAATACTCCAAACTTGTATTATTTCTCTGGTATCCCCTCTTCTTTCATCCTCAGTCCCTCCCTTCCTTTTTCATCGCTTCATTTACTCTCTCGTTTTCTCATACTATCCTCTGTCATCCACTAGTTCCTCTATGTGTGTGATTCCCTTTAGCAGTAAGATTTCATCGTCATCACGCACTTGTCACACAAAAACATAAAAAAACATTATCAATGTACCTAATTATTTCATGATCCTTCCATGCAGACCCTTGAAAAAGTCCTTTTTTGCAACACTGTATGATTTGGTACAATCTATGGAAAACTCTGTAATATATCCTCCTAGTATTCTATCCAACTAGAAATCAACTACACGAGTAGTTGGGTTACTTACATAATTGAATTGTCTTACCAACTCAAGATTCCAATTCCTCAGTGCTACAGTTTTGTACCTCTCAATATTCTCCACTAATCTTTCTACCCAATCAATCAGAATAATTGAAAATTCACCAAAGAAATTTCATGCAATTTCGTATACACATACCTTTGCATCCAGTTTTTTTCATTCATCCGAGGATTTATGTTCTCTTGTCGAGAAAAATCTTGTTCCTTCCTTTCCAACCATTATGATATCTCCTTTTCAGTCGGCCTCTGAAACATTCCCTTAATCATAAATCTTGGGTCTCGGCAATAGAACCGTTTGTTGGTGTTGCACATAGTTTGTAAGACCCTAGGTTCAAATTATATATGGCCAAAAAAACTCACCATACATCGTCCCTTTTGGAATCACCTTCTTTCACATATGAATTCTCACCCGAAGTATCTATTGGGACTACAAGAACCAGGTTTCTACAGTAGTAAGGGAATGGGAGGTAACCATTATGTTAATTCTTCCTTATTAGTTTTGTGCATATAATTCTATCCTTATTTTGTATTAACTACTTAGTGATGTAGATTCATTCTATCATTATATTCCAGATTACCACATAACCCATTACTATAACATTCATTATTCTTGTGCAATGATTAAACATAAGACAAATCTAATCTACTATGCATCCAGATAGATTTCATAAGCAATCACATAAAAGACATATAACACAAGATTTAACGTGGTTAACCCAAATCTGACCTACATCCACAATGGATGGCTTCTTTATTAGAATTTTGTTAAGTGATTTAGGTTTTCACACTACCCTTACAAAGATATATCATGGACATATTTATATTCCACTACCCTAACCTCTCTGCAATACAAGCCTCTCTTTCTCTACATCATCTCTTACATTTAGCCATTGATTTATCCCTTTTACAGACTAAAAAATAGACAATAACAAACCAAAACCCAACCATGTTCTAAGAGGAGCCAACAAAAATAAGGAACCCCTATTCTGCCAACCCATTACCTATTTATACATTAAATCTAGGGCTTAAAACCCTACTTGGTTTCCTCTAAAATCCTATTACAATGCATGGAAACTCTAGTTCACTGGTTGTTTGACTACTTTCTTCTGTTTTTTCATCTACATGTTGCGTTTTCACTCTAACTATTTTTTCTTCCTACTTTTGTGCATCCTTCCATATTTATCCTATTGATATTTCATCCTTCCTTTTCACTCATTTTCTTCTCCTGCCTTATTCTCTTTTTCTTCTTTATTTGTTGCTTTATTCGTCTATCTTGTTTATTCTTCTCTCATTGTGCATTTTACTTCTAGATGTGCCTCAACTGCTCATTGTCCTCTTGGATGCACCTCATTTGCGCACTCCCTAATCTTCCTTCTTCTCATGTGCACCTATGTTGTGCACTTCTTCTGTACTTAGGATTTTTCCCAAAATTGTATCCCAAAATTGCCTCTCCAACAACACCGTAGCACTGAAGCACAAGTTTCTCAAGGAGAGAGAGAATATCTCTCGAGATGATATGACAACTTGAGATGATGATAGACTGATCAGTAATATCATATATAAGTAGGTTTGGTCATGGACAAAAATAAACAAACTTAGGTGAAGGTGGTTGCACCTGTCCATAAAACATGGATTGAGAATCCATAAGTGGACATGGCCAATTGAGGGTTTAGTCAGTCGTCGACCCAAATACATGGTCAACCAAAATAGTATGATCAGGTGAGGTTACAAAGGAATTGTAAGTTCCAACGTATCACATTTTCCTCAATATTTAGAATATGTTTCTTTAATTGGGCAAGAATCCCCATAATGGAAGTAACCTGGGAGATTACTTACTACTCATTTTCATGTACCTTAGGTGTAATAGTGAAAATGGAAGACTTGTTACCTTGTATTATTTCCTCATGGGACCATAAAATCCTTCTCATTTCTTTTTTCTCTCAATAATCCATATTACCAATGGAAGAATCAAGAGACTTTTGAGAAGTAAAATACTGAAACCAACCGAGAGGGAAAGAATATACCAAAAAATACAAAGAGTCTTTTTAGTAAACAATACCATCCATAGGTAAACAAGGCCATATACCAAAATTATCAATCCACTTAACAAGATTCATTTCATTAGATATAAAAACTTCAAACATCATCCTACTATTCTAGAGGGGAGAAGGAGCCGAACCATAGAGAACCTCAATACCAGAAAACATAGAATACAATACACATAGCGATTGTGAAAATTTAAACCTACAGAACATATGCAGAGCTATAAATAAGTTTAGATTCATTGAACTAACTATAATGTCACACACAAAAGGATTTGTGGACAAATCCTAGAGCCTTGCATTGAGGAGGAGAAGAATCCTATGTGCTCTCCTAGTCTCTCTAAAACACTTTTCCATTATCCCACCTTCACCATAATTTAAAACCAAGTCCAATTCAATAAAATAATTCCACACTAGTCTGAACATGTGGGAAGAGGGTGCGAGTCTCATCAAGTTCTTGGACAACGTTGGGTAGTAGAGTTGTCCCATGAAACACATGTGTATCATTAAATTGATGGTACTTTTCATTTGGTTATTGTAATTTATTAATGTATGTCTTGGTAAACTAATGATCCAACAATATGTCACAACCTGTACCAACAATTTGTATCAACTAGTACAAATAACATGTCACCTCAATCTCATCAACCAAATCATATCTACTTACCAATACCAATCTCTAAGGCAACTCTCAACCATATGCACAATATCACCAAGATGTGCATCAACCAAGACTACTCACAAACATCAAAAATATTTACCACAATCAAGATGTGCTTCTAAAAGTATACAAAGTCATATATGTCACATCATCTATAAACCATGTGCCAACAATACTACACAAATGTATGAAATGAGATTACCAACAAGTGCATCTAACAATGTATCAAGCATGTACCAATCATGTATCAACAACAAATCAAACTATGCCTAAGCATGATACACCAACATCACCATACCATACACCTCATGCATGTGCCAACTCATCAACTATATGTTCCAACATGTATCTCAACCATATACCAAAGAAATGTGTCTCAAAAATATACCATATCACTCATGATATGTCTCAATCATTCCATACACCATAACATCATCAACATGTAGCCTTCAAAATGTGCATATAAAAATACATGAAACTCTGTAATAGACCTGGTGTATGTGATCACATACCTGTAGACATTCCTCAACTTCAAAAACAAGAGAATAACATCTTCATCAAACTTTACCTTAGTCTCATGGGACTAGTTTTTGGATTAGTCAACAACCCTAAATTTAAACATGCATATCTCCATACCTATAATGAAAAAAGGGATAAAACCTATACACAATATTATTCAATGTCTTTTCTTCAATTCCTCTAAGTTTCACTTCTTGGAACATTCCATAAATGGAGTTATAGGAAAAATGGCAGACCTTGCTTAATTTTGGCTTATTCTAGAGAGTGAAATTGTAGACCATGCCACACATGGAATATTTGATATTGGGATCTAAAAAATGTACAGAACATACTATGGAATGTAATATATCCAATTCATTTGGTCTAATTGAATTTGGATCTTGTATGAAGATGTGCTGACTATTTTACCCGGAACACCTGTTTAAAACTAGTTTTCAGACTTTCAAAAGCCCTATCTTCCATAGAGTGTATCTCCAAAAATACAATGACCCAAAAGTTGAAATTTATACCATAGGTACTTGGTATGTCTTCTCAACATCCTATGATTTTTTTCTATCTGAATCATACCATAAAAAAAATTATTGTGAAAATGGTGAGATGACTTGTAAATAACATACCTTAGAACACATCATTAAAAGACTTCATCCTCCCTTGGATTTTCGGCCATATTTACTTCACCTTCCCTATGAAATTCACCTCGGATCGCCTTGGTTACCTTAGTCACTTATAGATATTAAATATGCTCAATAGGTGATAATAGTATTCTCTTTCTCTCTTATTTATACTCTCCAAGTGCCTTCCTTTAGGGGTTATCTTCTAATTTTTTTACCCAACTTTCATCTTTTAGGGCTAACCCACTTTCAACTACTTAACCCACTTGCAACTACTATAACCATAATTAGTAAACTCACCACTTTGTGTTGCAACTAATACTTCAACAAATTTACCCATAATTAACTCCTAGTTGCAACCACTTTGACTAGAAATGTTTTTGTTACAACTAATTTACCCATAATTAATTTCTTGTTATAACCACTTTGACTAGCAAACTTGTTGATAACTTTCTAGGAGCTTCTGGAAAAATTGACTTCTTGTTGACCTTCTAAGAGCTTCTAGAATATTCTTGAGGGTCCTCGAACTTCACAAAGCCACAACTCCTTACTGTGAGGATTTATGTGATGTACCACATATCAACGAAAATAGAACAACATGTAGTATTCATCCAAAATAGTCTCACCTACAAAAACACCGATCTTCATTTCTTAATTCCTCAAACAAACTCAGCTTCCATAATCATATCCTTTTTGTGTGAAAAGTTATTGCAGGTACTCATTGATACATCTGAAGTTATGCAAGTATGAGGAAACAAACAAGGGTTGACATCAATCTCTAAGGGTTGACATAAATATCCAATATCACTCTCCAAGGGTTGACATCAATGAAAACCAACTATCCAAACCAATTATCAATTAATATAAACCAATTGTCCAATAATCTCCCCCTTTGGCATTGATCATGGTAACACCAACATTTATGGCAACACTTAGTCATGAAAATACTCAAGCTCATCCGCCCTGTGATCATCAATCCTCATCATTGTCTTTGTCTCTCCCCCTTTGACATCAGTAGCAAAGGGTATCTCTGGGGTTGCTCCCCCTTACTGAACTCTCCTTGGGGATGCTCCCCCTATCTACATTTTCCTTTCGGTTGCTCCACTTGTTTAAATGCCTTTGATGTTTCTGTATGTTTCTAAGCCTCTGATTTTTCTCTCTACCTGCATTTAATTAATCTCTGCCCCTTTGAAAAAGTGCATCATTCTGATGCAATGTTAATGTAATGGCTGCCAATGCTCCCTCTATAATCATCTCCATAATCTCTCCTCCTGGAGTCATACCTCTGTTCTTATGTCTCTCTCTAAAAACTTCTCTGAATGATATTTCTACCTATATTCATGCTTCTATTTCTCTTTCGTTGACTTCCCTACAAGATGTCACGTAGAACAATTGTAGGGATTCCTATACCTGCTCCCTTTTGGAGTTTTTTTCCATTGGTGCTTCCTTGTGTAATCGACTGATATATATTAAAATCATTCAAGAATAAGCATTCAAATATTCTTGTATCATTATCATCCATTATGATAATATTCCTTTATCTCTGAACCACTCTCTAAATTAACCTATGAACCAATGTATGAATCCATGCTCTCATCCACTGTGATATATCTATCCAAATATGCTAATCCATCTCTTTCCATATTGTCCACGAATATACTACTTAATTATCCACATTGTTGACACATATTTCACTGTACTATCATGAAAACTTCACTATTGCCATTAATCATCAAATGTCAATTGTGTCCATTGGTCTTCTCTATCTGCAAACCAAACTCTGCATATATGGAACAACCTATGTTGTAATTTTCCCACTGATCAATCTGTCATACTGTACTTCTTCTAACCGAGTGCTCGAAAGATGGTTCTCTGATCTGTCTTAGCAATTGCATATACTCCCCCTATCTCATATTCATATTACTTGGGAGTCTCCAAGCCGGATGGCTCAGAATAATACCTTCTTTGATGTATATTTATCTTCCTCTTCGTCTGTAGAGTCATAATCTCTTTGAACTTTGACTTCTTCCTTTCTGCATGTGGATTGATCTTTCTCTATAATTTCTGAAAGTACAACTCTTGAACATATTCTTTATTCACATGGCCTTCTTTTCTTTCATTTCTTATCCAAACCTTTTTGTGTCTGGCATTTTCCTTTTTCTTTGTAAATTTTTCTTCATCTCGTATTGTTTCCAATCTTGCAATCTCCGGGACCTAGTCTTTGTTCACATGTTATTCTTGTTTTATTTTCCATACTTTCTTATATCTGATATCATTTTTTTATTTTATGGAAGTATTGATCATTCTTCTACAATCATGATCTATGTGTCCATAGTTATGAAATTTGTAAAATGCAATGTTATGTAGGGCCACATAAGCATTTATTGCTTGAACATTTATTTCATAAGCACTGCAATATGCAACCTTATGTCCAAATTTAGTAAAATAAAAACAATGACCATAAAATAAATTTACATACTTGGTAGTGAATGATGTTCTTTGTGGTGTAGTCCTTCTAAATTACATCCTTGGCTAAGCATGATCATGATTGAGGATTCTTTGTGGATTGAACATGGAGGATGTTCTTCTGTAGTCTTCTTCTTGAGTCTTTTGCACTTTTGGAATGTTCTTATTCAAGGGCTTGATTCCTTCTTCATCGAACCTTTAATGACTTCTTCATAAGTCTTTGGATTCTCTTCATTCTTCCTTTCTGGCAACCTAGAGGGATTTTTTTCAACATTCGTGCTGAGCTTGACAACTTTTAATCTCAACATGACAACTTATTCTTCAATCTCCTCTGCCTCTTCTTATTTATTCATCATCTGGTTTCTCATGACTTATTTGATTCACTTTGCTTCTTCAAGTTAGATCTTCAATGTGATTATTTCATCTTCAAGTTTTCTTTCTTTTTGACCGAATTCTGCTTCAATCTGATTTAAATCATCGGTTATTTCCTTGAGATGATATGTCAATATCTTCTCTCTCTTTTCTGGTTCTTCCTTTTGTGTTGTTATTTTGGCTTCCAAATACTGCATCTCATACTCGAGAGTCTCTTCAATCCTTATGGATTCTTCTAGATGACCTTTTATCATCATGATCGTCTCCTTGACTTCTTTGGTGTTGGAGTTATATGATTCTTCCATCTTCTTTACTGATGCCTGGAGTGACTTGTTTTCTTTTCTTTCAGTCCTTAGATATTCATTTTTTCTCTGTAATAAATGTAACGTCCCTGACCATCAAGCCCACTGTTGGGCAATGCTACTATGCTAAAACATTCTCATACTTATATATAGAACACGAATTAAATCAAATTAACACATTTAACTAAACAATACAGAGTAATCACGGGATTATTGCTAACATATAGAAATAATGGAATTAACAGTCATTCATAATTACAATGGAATACATGGTAATATTGCAAGCGTCACAGACCTGCATTTTAATTGAAATTAAACACATAATGATACTTATCTTTGAAACTATAGTAAATCCACCAACTACATGTAGACCTTCCATGAACCTCCCAGCCTTAGACCACCCTGCTCATCACGCTCATATGTGGGTCACCCCCAAGCTAGGACTAAGTTCCACCCAAGGCAAGGGAATCCTAGAATAGGTTGAGGTTACAAGAAAACTACATAGAGAAACTGGAAGGATTCTCTCTAGGATCCTTCTTGTGCCCACTACTCATGGACTCTCATTCCCCACATGTCTATTCCACTTGGGAGTATACACCTTCACAAGTACAGTTTTTCGGTGCTTCACCTGCCTCTCTGGTTATCGAAAACAGGTCGGATCAGTAATTCTTAGAGCTTCGTAGCTGGTGCTGTACTCTCTCTAGGAGAAAACCACTTCCCAACAGACTCTCTCACCTAAAGAGAGCTGCTCACAGGCCTGACAACCTGCCTCTTCGACCACTATCCTGACAACCCGCTTCTTTAACCAATTTCAACCCAATTATCGCAAGGTGAGGATAACAACAACAACAACAATTGGTCAATTCCACTCAGGAAACATAGAAGGAAGCAACCCAAAGACAGTTCAGGTACAGACTCGACTCTACAAGAGAGGATAGTCTGGGTTCACAAGACACATAGGTAACATAGCTCAATCCATGGGTTTGCCACTGGTTTTCAAGGTGCGTGACAAGGAATCCACACAGAGGTTGAACACTGACTCAACGGTTCCGATAGAGGTTGCGTCGGCTTCTCAGGAAAACATCATAGTTTTCTGGTTTCAAAGCTACGTGAGGGTATGCATGTAGAGATCAGACGCAGAGGTAACATTATTCAGACAATAAACGCAAGAATGGAGGATGAACCTCCATTACGGCTCAATTATTGGGTTAAATTGCATGTGCCTGGGTCGACACATGTCGCCCATGAATCTGCATCCACTCCATCAAGTATGCGTACCCTTTTGCACACGTTGGAGCTACATGCGTTACCTCTCCTAGGACATAGGATAAAAACATACCTTTCACACCACTTTGGAATAATAATAAATTATTATTCCCAAGGACTTAAGCCCCTAAGCTTAGCCCCTCCTTCCAACTTTTCATTCCCCTTTCCCTTACCCACCTTGTGGAAGCTTAGTCCCCAATCACTCTTTCTTCATGGTCGGTCTGCACACAATGATGTTTAATCTTTATTAATGTTCTTCATAATTACATATACAAAAATAGGCTCCTGGAATTTAACACTTAGGCTCTCCGGCATAATAAACACATAAGCCCACCATCTTATCAATACTAAGCTCACCAGCCTACAAAACATGATTTACAATTCATAAACATGATTACAATAGGGCTTGTCCTTGGGGATATTACAATCCCCTCCCCTTATTTTTGCACTATCCTCGGTGCAAATTTTACACAACATTAGCACGATTTTCATAATCTTCAAAAAGATGTGAATATTCTTCCCACATAGCATCTTCATGTTCCCAAGTCGCGTCCTTAGGACCGTACTAGGTCCACTGGACCTTTACAATCCCTATGGATTGATTCTGGAGCTTTTTGCTTTTTCGGTCCAATATGTGAGCATAATGCACTTGCAGGACACCTTCTTGCTCCACCTGAATCACATTCCAATCAATTACATGATTAGCATCAGGTATATATTTCTTAAGCAATGAAACATGAAACACATTATGTACATTCATGGATGCAGGTAATGCAAGCATATATGCAACGATCCCAATCCTCTCTAGGATTTCAAATGGCCCACAAATTCTGACTGCCAACTTGGAGCAGCTTCCCAGCTTCAGGGAAATTCTATTGGCTTTTACTTTCAAGAAAACATGGTCACCCACTTTAAAATCTCTGTGGGTTCTATTCTTATCAACATAACTTTTCTGCATGTCTTGGGTAGCTTTCAAATTCTACTTAATTTTTAGCATTTATTCTTCGATTTCCTTGAGAAACTCTGGCCCAAATACTTCCCTATCAGCTAGATTATCCCAGCTTACTGGAGTATTGCACTTTATTCCATACACTGCTTCAAATGGGCTCATCTTCAACGATTCTTGATACCCATTGTTGTAGGCGAATTCTACCAAATATAGGTAATCTTCCCATTTCGATGGTTTGTCCATCACATACATCTTTAGTATGTCTTCTATCACTCGATTCACCCTCTCTGTCTTCCCATCAAGACTCAGGATGATAGGCTTTGCTAAATTTCAGATTCATTCCAAATCCTTTGAACAACCCTTTCCAGAAATTTGAGGTAAATTTTGGGTCTCTATTAGACACAATTGTCTTGGGAATTTTGTGCAATCGTGCTACTTCCTTCATAAAGATGTTGGCAAGATCTGCTACCTTGTGAGTAGTCTTTAATGGAATGAAATGGGCATCTTTCGTAATCTTTTCCACTACCACCATGATTGAATCATGTTGTTTGCCTATTCTAGGAAATCATGTGATGAAATCCATTGTCACTACCTCCCACTTCCACTCAGGAATGGGTAAAGGCTGTAGCAACCCTGCTGGGTGCTTTTGTTCAGCTTTAACCTTCTGACACCCCATACATCTGGCGACGTATTCTGCAATCTCTTTCTTCATACCTAGCCAAAAGTAATAAATTTTGACTAATGCCATAGTTTTCTGATATCCAGGGTTCCCTACATAAGGCACATTATGCATTTCATTCAAAATCATACGTTTCAAGTTCTGGACATTAGGTATATAAATCATGTCCTTGTACATAAGTGTTCCATCATTTTCCAATTTATAATTCTGCACTTTCTATGGCATCTTACCTTGTTGTAGATTTGCTACCAAATCCTTGTACTGCAAATCTGTATTTGCAGGCTCCAAAATTATTCTTTTAATATCAGTTTGGTACATGCTAATGGATGTAACATGAAATTCATGCACTCTCCTGCTGAGTGCATCCACCACTTTGTTTTCCTTTACTTTGATATGCTTGATATCAAAATTGTACTCACAAAGAAAATCCAACCATTTACTTTGACTAGCATTCAAAGTTGGCTGATCAAACAAATAATTCAGACCGTCATGGTCTATCCTTAGTTTGAACCTCCTTCCCATGAGGTAATGCCTCCATTTCTTTAGATCGTGTACTATGGCTGCCAACTCCAAATCATGAGTTTCATAGTTCCTTTCGTTCTCTTTCAACTTTCTAGATTCATAATAGATTACAAATCCATTTTGACTGAGGAATCCTCCCAGTCCTTCTTTGCATGCATTTGTGCACACCATGAAATATTCATTTGGGTCTGCGATCCTCAGGATTGGAGCACTGGTTAACAACTTCTTCAATCGCTGAAAGATTTTCTCACAATCTTTTGTCCACTGAAAGTTCTTCTCCTTCCTTTGCAAGGAAGTGATAGAGTGATCTATCCTCAATAACCCTGCGATAAACCTTTTGTAATAAGAAGATAGACCCATAAAGGATCTAACTTCCCTCATGTTATTTAGCGTTTACCATTCTCTAATGGCCTCAATCATCTCAGGATCTACAACTATCCCATCCTTCGAAATAATATGCCCCAAGTAATGGATTTGCTCCTGATAAAATGAGAACTTTCTGAACTTGGCATACAGTTGGTGCTCTCTTAGCACCTACAACACCATCCTCATATGTTGTTCATGCTCTTCCTCCAACTTGGAATACACCAAGATATCATCTAGGAATACTATGACAAACTTGTCTAGATAGTCCCTAAATACACCATTCATCAGGCACATAAAAATAGTGGGTGTGTTTGATAGTCCAAATAGCACCACTATGAACTCGTAATGACTATACCTTGTTCTAAAGGCGGTCTTGTTGATGTCTTCATTCTTTATCATTACCTGGTGATATCCTGACATGAGGTCTATCTTCGAAAATATCTTCGCATCCTTCAACTGATCGAAGTGGTCATCAATCCTCGGCAGAGGATACTTGTTCTTTACAATCACTTTGTTCAACTATCTAAAATCAATACACAATCTTAGCGTCTCATCCTTCTTCTTCATGAATAGGACTGGGTCACCCCAAGGTGACATGCTTGGGTGTATATACCCCTTCTTTAGAAGCTCTTCAAGATGCAATTGCAGTTCTTTCAGCTCTGGCATACTCATTCTGTAAGGAGCTTTCGACACTGGAGTTTCTCTAGGAATCAAGTTTACAAAGAAGTCGATATCCCTCTCTGGGGGTAATCTGGGTACTTCCTGGAATACATCTTCAAACTCTTTTAGTACTGCATGATCTTCAATCTTTGAGGCCTCATCCTTATATGCTTCCTCCGCATGGGATACAAATAATTGGTAGCCTTTCCTGTAGCACTTCTTCAGCTGCATTGCTAAGACTTATCTGATAGCAACAACTCTCGAAATTCCTTGGACTATTCTTTGATTCCCTTCCTCATCCAAGCAAGTGAATTCCTTGTTATGACAGTCCAGGATGGTATGGTGTTGGTCCAACCAATCCATCCCAATTAGACAGTCATAAGAACCTAAAGGAAGAATGTTCAATTCAGGCTTTTTGCTTAGTCCATTCATGTCCACTGGACATGACTTAACTAACTCAGTGACTTTCCTCTTGATTCATGTAGCCAGCTGCACTAAACAAGACTTTTCATGTTTGCTTCTCGACAATTTCAAACTTTCCACCACTCTAGGATCTATATAACTATGGTTATCCCCTGAATCAATTAAAACAGTAAATGGTTGGTTGTTAATCATACCTTCCACTTCAATCATGTCCGATTGATATTCATCTTGATTGTTGTCCAGGGCTGGGTAGATCCTTGGCATTCTACTGCCCATGTCCTCCACTATTTTATCTTGCTAAACATTATGGACAACTCTCACTTTTCCATTTTTATGGGGACAATCTTTGTACTTGTGGTTCCCATGACAACCCCAACACTGAATGGGCATCTTTCTTGGTCTTTGTTCCCCTATGTCAGCCATTATAGGCTCTCTAAATGATGGTTTTCCTTGAGGATTGTTTCTAAAAAAGGGTGGCTTAGTTCCCTTCTTCCTCTTATCCATCTGGAATTTCTTCTTGTCATCCCAAGCCTTCCGGAAGGTAGGCTTCTCTCTTTGCTTCACATATAAGCATTTTGCTCTTCTTATCATTTCTTCCATGGTCTTAGGGTCATCATACAGATCTTGTCACCAATGGAAGGTGGTATTCCACTCAGATACCTTTCAATCTTGATAATCTCATCTTTGATGAATGGAACATACTTCATTAATTCCAAAAACCTACGTTCATACTCATCAATGTTTATGTTTCCCAACTTGAGTTCAAAGAACTCTTTCATCTTTCTGTCATAGTATCTTTTAGTCAAGTATTTCTTCTCAAAATACCTCTTGAATTATTTCCAAGTGATATCTTTCTCTCTAATGTGTTGCACCTACACAATTTGATCCCACCACATGGATGCTTTTCCTTTCAATTGATACATCGCAATTATTCCTTTTGCATGAGAGGAATAATTTTGCAATTGGAAATATTTCCTCATGCCAAGCAAACATGTTTTGACATATTCTTCCTTCTTATGTTCTCCATCAAACGTAGGAGGCTTAATCTTGTTCATTTCTCCCTTCAATTCATCCACTCCAAATCTCCTGTGCTTTCTGGTAGGAGATGGGCTTGAACTACTGTGTGCCCTCCTCTTCGAGCGACCTTGGGAGTGATGATGGTGTCTACCAACACTCCTTGATCTTATTCCCTCATAATACTGGTGACTCCCTATTTTTCTCAAGTCTTTCTCCTTTTCCAACTTCTTTTCTATTATCTCCAGACTCTTCATCAACTTTAAGTTGAATTCTCCCTATTGTTCCTTAGTTTTCATGAGCTTTCTGCTATCTTCTTGGTGTGTCTGGGCATCTTTCTGTAATTGTTAAATGATTTTTTGTTAAGCCCTAATATTGGCTCATTACCCCTTAATTGGGGCATAGTATATTAGTAATGTTATTTTATTTATGTTGGCTTTCTTCCATTAGTTGTAATTATACCTCCTAGTCTCCTATATATACCAATGAGAGATTTTCATTTGGAATAATCTTGTACTTGAACATTTAAGTGGGGTAAAAGGAGGTTTCCCCCTCGAAGAGGCTTATTATCTGAAATTATCTCTTTTTAAAGGCGTTGAGTACCTTTTCTGAGGTTTTTCTATGCTATATTGATATTTGGTTCTTAACATATGGTATCAAAGCTCAAGGTCTTGGGGTTTCGCTGCTACATCTGAGACACCTTGGAATTTTCTCTATAACATTTTTTCTACAATGTTTCAGAAGGAACGGCTTGGAGGATATTTAGTATATGGATCAAGGTACATTGGATTAAAATTCAGCTCCTGAGGCCTTATACTTTTGGAGATACAACATGTACAAGATAGTGTTTTAGAATCATTCTGAACTAAGTCATTGAGGAATTTTTTCTATAAAACATTTTCTGTAACATTTCAGACCCTAAAATCTAGATGATATTCACAAACATTAGTAAGGTATATGTGGTAAAAATTTCAGCTTCTGGGTCATCTTAAATTTGTATATGCACCCTGTGTAAGATAGGGTATTTGACTAGTCTCAAGAAGGTGTTCCAAGTAAAACAATCATAACTTCTTCCTAGAGTATCCAAATTGAGTGGGACTAGTTTCATTGGATTGTGGACAGTTTGTAGTATTTTGGGTACAATTTTCAAAATTTTATATCAATTATTTTGTGCGGGGCACACTATACAAGTGACATCTCCTGGAAAGGAAAAAAAGTGGCAAGTTATGGGAAAGTTACCATAAATTCCACTTGTCACATCCAATTTTGATCAGACCTGTAGAATTGTAGAGAAGAAATATCAGAGAACTACATGAAAGAAAGTTTCATACCCATAAGGGCCTAAACTTGGGAGATACAACAGAATAAAGATTGTCTAGAAGAACCACCTCAAAATCAAGGTTCAAAAGTGATACTTGACCAACATGCCACCCAAAAAGGGAACTTCTACACCAAATAAGCCTCCAGACAATCCTACTTGGACTCTTGATGAAGGTGAAGAAATGTGTAGGGACATAAATGATTTACAAAAGTAGTAACAAAATATGAAATACAAGAGATGGAAGCTAAGTTGGAGGCAAATATGGATGGTTTAAAAGAGGAGATCATGGAAGTATTGAAAAATTTCATAACAGAGAAGACACCTGAAAGTGAAAATGCATCTCATGAAATTCATGATGAGGACACAAGGAAGGTGAATCAAGCATGGAGAAACTCCAACTTTGGGTTGAAGACCAACCACGTTCCTAAGATCGATATGAGGAAGTCTGATGGCAAGGACCCAATCACATGCATACTTCAGATGGAGAAATTCTTTGATCTACATAATGTTCCACATACACAAAATGTATGAATTGCTTCTTTATATTTAGAACCTAATCAATTTGTATGGTATCGATGGATTTGTTCTCACAAATCACTCGTCACTTGG
>JASDQU010711808.1:7126-17525 GCA_032191745.1 Picea mariana
CAGTGTTCATATAAGTTTCACCGTTTTTCACAAGAGTCCTAACACCATCAATTTCACTACCATACCCTTTTGAGTAAATCAAGCCAGTAAAAAGAACACTAATTAAAATTGACTAGACTTTATGTTTGTAGGGTCCATCAACTAGACTAGGCTAGAGCCTTGATTTCGGTTGGAGAGGAAACTCTTCAAGGCTATAAAACAAACATACGAGTATGTGCTAAAGAGTGTAGAAGTCCAGTATCGTGAATATTATCCAGGACCCCCCTCTAACACAGAGGCTAAACATGAGGTCGCGTGTGGAAAGGTAGTGGAGATAACCCCTCCAAAGCCGGACCAATCGTAGTGGAGAACACATATAGAGGGCTTGTCTTGGGATTCCATTGATTGCATTTGCCACAGAGCTTCATGGGTCTCGAATCCATTCGAGGTCCTCAGTTGTCTTCCAGACCACTTGCTTTCGATACCCTTGGCATGTTTCAAGCTTGATACCCTGCTCATTGTGGTCTACCCGACTATCGACTGTACAAGCCTGGTGATTGTTCGCGCACTAGCAACCTAGTTGCCTATATTTCTAGTGACATACATAGGTGATTGCAGGGGTATACCATGGTTTCTAGGACAAACATCGGGCCACACTTTGCAGAGTATACCCCTAGGGTTCTTTTGTTTTCGAGTTGCACTTACATCGGTAAGTTGCTCTAGTGTTGGTTGGTGTAACTATTCTTCCGGCTAGTTAGTCGTTTGCTTGATTTTCCTTTAGGAACTTTTAGTGTGTAACTACTAATTTGTTGAAACTTTCTACTCATGTATAATCATATTTCCATAGTAACCATTCAAGCAATTGATGTACCAACTGGATTTCTTGAACCTATTTTGTGAAGATAAAAATTTGAAAATGGAATGATGACTTTCTCTGAATATGAACCCCACACTTGGAGTGAAACCATGATAGAGGATTAAAACTAATAAAATCCTCTAAGTATGAAACCATCAGATCATAAAATTCATGACCAGTTACTTATGTATTGATAGTAAAATCATGTTCTTTCTGCTCCAAATGAACAGACTACTCTTGTGAAAATGTTTCTTCCATATAAACGTTAACATCCTCATTTTTTAGACCCGAAAATGGAACAAGAAAATGTTGCAATCTGTTTCCACTATCTATTTCTCCCTTTAAGTTTAGAGTTAAAATTTCATCACTACTAGAAACATTCGAGGAAATGGCAAATGAAACTAAAGTATTGTTGTTGACATCTCTAGTTATGTTGGCACAAGCATCGTGATCTTCATAAAAATTTTAACCAACAAGTTTACCTTGCAGTTGTTGATTATTTCCTTGTAAACAAACGTCTTCAGAATCTTTCAAAGCAAAGGCATCGAAAAAATCGGAGGGAATCCTATTACTTCCATTTATTCCAAGAGTAGGAACAACTACTGTAGTGATGGCATAATTTGATGAGAAAGAAAACATGTTCAACTGCTCTTGTAGCTCGTCCTCTTTTTCTTGACCAAAATTTAAACACATATAATTCTGAAAGTCATTGTAAGTCAAGAATGTGAGCTGCTCCCCGATATTTACAGTCAGATGTTGAGGGGAAGCAACTTGTCGTTTGGAAAATTAATCATCGCTCTCTACAAAAACTTCATGAAATTCATCATTAACAAATGCATCCCTCTGCTCATAACTAAGAAAAGGTTCACTTGTACATGTAAATCCATATTTGTGATAATCATCAATATACTTAGTTTCAAGAATAGAAAAAACTGATTTATTAGATTCGGGATCTGAGGAAGAATAAAAATCTAATAGTGATGCATTAGTATGTTAAAAATAAGATCTCGGATCATATTTTCATTGTCCATATCCTTCATTGGCCTCCTTTATATCCAAATATGATTTATATTTCTCATAAACTCGTTCATGTTCAAAATCTTCGTCCCAAACTCGATTTATGATCCTTCTACAAGATCAGATGTTGTCCTCAATCTCCTCTGCATCAGTGAACATATTCTTCTATTATGGCGGCCTTCTCTTTCTGAGAAAAAGAACTAGATCAGGGTATTGTGCAATTGTATATTGGACCATGGCAGCAACTTCAGTAGGTTGAATTTCCATGGGCATATTAAGATAAAAATTATGAAACCTTCTATTGAATCCAGTAACGGTTTCATCCTTCTCCCTTCTCAAGGCGTAGAAATCTTAAAGGTATTGTTCAAAGGATTTTTCCTCGCACCAATACCTCAAAAACAAATTACATAAAACATTCCATGAACTAATAGAATCAACTTCCAAATTTATGAACTCGAATGATGCATCTCCAAATAAAGATTTGCAAAATATCCTCGTAACTACATCCTCATGCATAATTTGAAAATTATCAATGAAATTTTAAAAAGATTCCAAGTGCTTCTTAGATGCAACACGGTTTCCTCCATTGAACAGAGGAAGGTAATCAATAAAATTGAGAGGATAGGAATGAAGGATAAGTGGTAGCTTTAGGGGTTTGTAATACTTATGGATCCTGGACTGAATTTCGGTAAGTTGATTACAAGGTGGAACAATGATTTCAATAAGTGGTGAATCAGATTTATTATTCATAGGATTACATGGCTTGTCATGATCTAGAGAATTCTGGATATGATCAACATCATGGTTAGTGGTTTCAAATGAAGGAATGAGATTAAGATCGATAATGCAAGAGGGTGGATCTTCTCTTCTCAAGGATGGATTAACCATTGTAGGATTATAATCATTTGATTAAACAAAGCATAAGATAATTATTTTCACATGCAAATGAAAAGACATGAATAAATGGATGAAGAAAAATATGATCTCTTTGAAAAAATGGATGGCTTGGTACCTGGTCTGTCCCTTCCATCTTTCCATACTCTCTCAGCTGGGCTCATTCTCCAATGGAGCCTTTCGATTATGGAGTCACCGGGTGAAAGATTGTAGTCATATGTGTGTCTGGAATTTTTTCATCATCAGAAACCAGATCTGATCATTATCATTCTCCTAGGGAAAGATATTTTGTCACTCCATTCCCCAACAATGACGCTAGAAGATGTTGGTCCTAAGGTCTGCACCTGACTGCTAAAGGGAAACATTAGGCCACCTCAAGTTTTAGAAGGTTGGTTTCTTTTTTAATTTGTTGGTTAGTTAGAGGGTTGGTTATAGCAAGACAAGAGAATGGTTGGGGTTGGAAAAATGATATGGATGAGGGTCCTCCTTGGTTGGTGGCACACAAATGACAGACAAGTGAACTAATAAAAAGAAAGGGAAACAACAAACCACTCAATGAATAATCTGTTGCAAGAAGTTTAATACTTAAAATATCATCTCAAGACATTAAACATGTATCAAAATCACAGTTGCTCCCTCAGGTTGTGATAAAAACAAATCTTCAACAAACATTATTTGTTTTCACATGTTGCATATCAACAAAGACAAGTTATACAATATTCGAAGGAAATGAAATGTACTTTGCACAAATCAAAAACTGCATTCAAGATACGATAAAAGCACATGAATATTTGAATGAAACATTGTCATCAAGAGTATGTTCACCAGGTAGATATCTTTAATCCATCCATAGAATGGGTCCAACTAGTCTGATGTGTTGCTATGCTTTCCCAAAAACTTCAACCCTCAAAACATAAATAGACTGCATATTTAACAGAGTTGCAAAGGTTCTCTTCCATCTAGGACTGAGACTTAAATCTAGATCACTAGAAATAGAACAAATTATTAACTTAACTAAAACACTGGACTTAATCAACAAGAGTGGTTCTTATCACACACAGAAGACCACTCATTATTCTAATCTAAGGAAATGATGGAATTGATTGACTAAAAACTACTACTGTCTCTGAGATAGAACTGATGCATGCACTGGAGGAACTAAATTGGCATAAATAAGACTTGGAGTGATAGAACAGAGCTCCTTATCGAGCTTTGGCATGCCTAGGAATAGTTTACGGCCTCTAGAGGTGACTGGCTACATGGTCAAATCTTTGCCTTATCTGTTTCTTTATTCAACAGTCGATAGCTAAAACACCCTATGTTGGCCCTGCTAACTTCCACTTGTATTTCTTGGATAAATGTACTATTGTCAATCAAGTGGACATGGAGAAGACATAATTGGTTGTGAACTGAAGTGCACGGAGGTGATCATCCAATGGGGGAGTGGTATGAGTGGAGGTGGATGACGTGGTTGCAGCTAAAGTGGAGGTATGTGGATGTGACACGATGACCTGACGTCATATAAGCACGTGATTTTGAGAGTTTTCGAGGGTGGTTTGGGTCCACACTCCCTTTGGGCCCTCAATCCCCTATAATCTTCCACGTAGCTCCCCTGTGATACCATGGTTTAGATTTTGGCCATCTCAAGGATTTTAATGCCCAAGCATGTTGTGGCGCCGAAATGAATCATGGTTGTTGATATGGTCGTAATATGCGATCTAGGTGGAAGTTTGATAGGTGGAATATGGTGAGAGGAGGATTAGATGAGTGCCACGTGTATAAATCAGATGAGTTCCACGTGCTTCAACATTTCTGTTTTTAGGAGTTTTGGAATATGAAGTTTGAATGACTCCTGAAGTGCTACAACTCTCAACAAATGAGTGCCACACATCTCAAAAAGTAAGCACTTCGGCATTCGGGAGTTTCGGATTGTGAAGCATGAAAATATCCTGAAGTGATACAAGCTCGAAATGACGCGTCATGAAAAGAGAGTGACACATGTGATTTGGAAATGGGAGGATGAGGTGCCCCAAATTGCCTGAACTAAGTTCCACGTGTCAGAGCCAGATGGATTCCATGTGTCTCTAATGAATGACCGACACGCGTCTGAAATGATGAGTGCCAAGTTTCTTCGACACTTCAGGGTTCAGAAGTTTCTGCATGCAGAGTTTGTATAACTCCCAGAGTAGTACGAGCCTGGAGTGATGTGGCAGCTGGAAATTAATTCCATGCATCCTGACGTATGAGTGCCATGTGTCTCCAGTGAATGAGTTCCATGTGTCTCTAGCACTTCGGGCTTCAGGAGTTTCTGGATGTAAAGCATGGAAATATCCTGAAATAGTATGGGCCCAAAGTCACGTGTCTCTTTAAGACTTCGACGCTTCAGGGTTCTGTTACTTCATGAGTCCTCTCTTAATGTTAAACCTCACATGATTTTGACACTCCGAATGCATGAAAATCATCGATCTAAGTGGCCTAATGGATCTCCACCGTCGAAAGTTAACTTGTTTGTTCCCACAATCTGAACCTGAAAATGACCGCTCTGAATTGGTGTGTTGTGTCCACGGGAATTTCCTGTGCATACAAAAAGGCTCGGCCGACCTGCTATGAGATAAATCAATAGAAAACATGATGACAAGCATTCCTAACCAAATATGACATGTAATCATCCTTCAATAAAAAACAGAAACGAATGTGCGCAAAGACTCAATGAAGAAAGAAATGAATAAGAAACAAGTCATTCAGTAATGGGAAACTGACTTAACCAACCAGAAGAGGAAAAATTGATGGAGGCATAGGGAAATGAGAGAGGAGGGGAAGGGGCGCGGACCTAGGTTATAACAGGTAGGATATTCATCAAAACTCCCCGAAACATTTTATGTGCATTCAGATAAGAAAAGAATCGGAGATCTATGACTCTTGGATTCAAGAATGGAAACAATAAAAGATATCAAGGATACATAAGATTAGGTCAATGTAAAAATAAAATAGATATGGAAGTCATCCAACATTCTATTCACACAATTCAGAATGCATCCCCTAAAATAATTAGAGAATCATCAACTCAAACAATGGTAGAAGATGTGGAAAGCAGGAGATACCTTAGCATGAAGTCTATTGAAGTCTTCGGACAAATTAATGCAAAAGTTATAGAGACAAGGTTGATATGTCCCACTAGTTTAATTTCACTAACTGAAGACTCCTTGCAACGTTTTGAGGATAAATTAAAGAAAAAAATTATTACCCCCATCTGCAACATCGAAACAAATATTGCAAGTGTTAGAATACTGAGGGGTGGGTGAATCAGTTTGAGCACTTTTTACCACTTTCAATCACAATATCTAAACTTCAACTTTATCAACAGTATATCATTTATGAATGCATTCAATATATCATGAGCATATAACCATAAGTAGTATCATCACATCAAATAACCACATGCATAGTACATCATAATTTAGGTGCAAAACCAAATGGGAGAAAACCACAAAATTATTTCTTATATATATATCAATAATACATTCATAGGAAGCACAATCTTCCAAATTCTCTAGCACCAACCCCCTAATTTATAGGAACACACCTGAAGGAAGCACCAAATCCCTGAGTTCTCTGGCACCAACTAGAAGGAGGCTACGACCCCATAATTTACGGGAAACAACCTGAATGAAGCACCAACTCCCTGAGTTCTCTGCCACCAACCAAAAGGAGGATAAAACACTCTAATTTACAGGGACCAACTTGAAGGAATCTTCAACTTCCTGAGTTATCTGGGACCAACCGGAAGGAGGATACAAACCCCTTTCCTTTCCCCATCCTGCCACCCTAAAATATAAGTGTAGACTCAAACTGTCACTACCATTGATCAACCTGTAAATTCCACTGTAACCAATACAACAACCTGTCATTATCACTATCACTGTCACTTCCACTTTCACATCAACCTGTGACTAGAACTATCACATTAACCAAACACTGTCACTATGTCACGTCAACCAATCACTGTCACTCTATCACATCAACATGTTCTTGATGATCAACCAATCATCCAACCTTTCACTGTCACTTTCATCATCACTATCTCTATCACTATCTATGTCACCGATATACCATCAAGAACTAACTATAACTAGATCCACTCATATGGACACCAAAACAATCACCAACCTATGTGCATCAACCATCAACTAGAAGTTGTACCATACCATGTGCATCAAACATGCACCATATCATGCATCAACCATGTAATGACCTATATCATACCATGTACATCAACCTGTACCATACCATGCACATCAACCTGTACCATACCATGCATCAACCATGTACCATACCAAGTACATCAACCATGTACTTGAACTTGTACCATACCATATGCAAAGTATCCAATATGTGCCAATGTCTCAACAATGTGCCTCAACTATATGATAACTTCACCATGGCATATACCAAACTAGATACCAAGATAGCCAACACATACTTCTAAAAATGTATCATATCATCACAAAGGTGTACCATATCATGTACCATCATCATCAAGACATGCCTCAAGCATGTACCATAAACATAACCATCAATAAAACTTTTAAAGCATATCTATGATCATGTAGTAGACCTAATACACAAAATTACATACATGTATCTCTTCCTCAACTTCATCAACAAGAGAATAGCATCTTCATCAAACTTTACATCAGTCTCATGATAATAGTTTTGGATTAGTAACAAATCCTAAATTTCAACAATCATAAGTCCATACCTCTAATGAATAAAAGTATGAAATTTGTACCACATATACTCTGAGATCTTTCTTCCATCTCCTCAAAATTTCAGGTTATGAAACTTCTCAAAACAAAAGTTATAGAAAAAATGGCAGACCTTTATGAATTCTATCCTATTATGGAGATCAAACTTGTACAACATGCCACATGCTCAATATTTTATATCTGATTCTGAAAATTTTACACAAATTTCTATGGACTTTTATATTTTCACTGAAAATGGTCTCATACCATGTGGATATTTTATGAAGTTATGATTGTTTTACCCAGAATACATGTTTGAGACTAGTTTGTGGACTAGTCAAAACCGCAATCTTCCACAGAGTTTATCCCCAAAAATACAATGACCAAGAAGCTGAAATGTTTACCACAATTACCTTGACATGTCTTCACGACCTCCTTGGTTACCTCATATAATAATAACTTACTCACATAGAATATATTCAATAGAATGTGTGTGTGAATGTACTTATTAGTGACTTTTTGAGGTTTATATATACTTTTTCTAACATATTTTCTTAACTTTAGGGATTCTTGAAATTTCTTGTTACAACCACTTTACCCTTTCATTAATGACTTACAACCAATTAGGGCTTCTTAACCCATCTTTGGGGCCTCTTAACCCATCTTTGGGGCTTCCAACTTCATGACCTCATAACTCCTCAATCGTGAGGAACTACGTGGCATTCCACCTACCATTGTAAACAACATGATGAGGAATATCTATCCATAAGGGTGTTACCTACATTTACAATGTACTTCATGTACATATACCTTAAACAACTTCAGGATTCATGACCACACCTATGGGTTTCTTGTAGACTTATTCAAGGTGTCTTCCCATGAGGGCCATGCTTAGAGATATTCCATAAGGGGACCACTTTGGAGACTTCTCCAAATAAACCCATCACATATGTTGACATCAATGAAAACCATTGCTTGTTGAAAACATTGACAATCAATTGTCCAACAATATCTCCCTTTGGCATTGATGGAAATACTCATACTCCACCTATGACCAAATTTTCTTCCATGTTTCTCTCCCCTTTTGACATTAATGGAAAAATGTATATCCTTTTGGGGCTGCCCCCCCTATCTTCATGCTTCTAGTATTTTTGTTCTGATCTTTCTATTTATCCTCCTTTGAAATCATGGGTAAAAGGGTAATTGTGTATGTCGATATTACTTCTCTAAACAATATTTCTATGACTTCATGTGCTCCCCATATATTCATGATTTTGATCTCTTTCTCTAACAATTTCTCTTCCTTGATGTAATTTTTAAACCTGTGAAGTAAAGCAATGAATATGGATTCTTAAGCAAAACAAAATTTAATCAATGGCTCATACATAGTACACAGAGATTTATACCGGAAACCCTCTACCGGGGAAAACCTTTCTTATATTCATTATATCGAATTTCACCATTCACCATACAATATATACAATGTTTTTAGGTATTCCATAGATACCAAAACCCTAATCCCTTAATCCGAGATTAATTTAGAAAACCGCTAAAAATAACAAAATCCGCTAAAAATAGCAAAAACTGCCCAAAAACAACTACTAGAGGGATCATCAGACACAGTTGTAGAATCTGATGTTCCCACACACATATGAAAAGAATATAACACATACCCAACACTTGACTTATCTACAAGATGTCGTGTAGATCAATTTGGGATTTCCTGTATATGCTTTATTTCCTCTCTTCTGGTGTTTCTTGTCCATTGGTGCTTCCTCTTGTATATGAATGGCATATAAAAAAATCATTAAAAGTTACTTGACTTCAAGTATTCATGGATTTTCATGTTCATATCAATGACCGTACCTTCTTCTAATGATATAGCTTATGCTTTCCTTCCTGATTCCACTTGTCAATTGATTCCACTGATTCCAATTGTTACTATCCTTTCATCCATTGTCATGTATCATTTTAGGCCTATCAAATCTCTCATAAATAAATCTCACTCCATATGTCATAAGCTTCCCATGAAACTTCTACTCAAATGCATACAATGTTTACACATCTACTGATTACAACATATTACAGTTTCTCAAGCTATCTTCTCAATTTTGCAAATCAGACTCCACATGCCTACAACAATATGTACCTAATATGTCCATGTCTAAATGCATGTTTGGAATCCTCTATACAATGAATCTCTACCACTCTGAAACTTCCTATCCAAAAACTACAAATACTTCAGACTGCTCGAAATATAGTTCTCTGGTATGTACTAGGAGTCTCCAAGTTGGATGGCTCAGAAAAATATCTGCTCTTATGCAAATTAATATTATTCTTCATCTCTGGAGACATCTTCCTTTTAATCCTCTTTATGAATTCTAACCTCTTTCTCTTTTCCTATGAGTTCATCATGATATCACCCTACTGCAAATCCTATGAGTACGATCTCTATATATTCTTCATGCATATGTTATTTTTTTATCTATTCTTATTTTCTTTTCCAAACCTTCTTATATCTGATATCAATGTTCTCTTTCATAGAAGTATCTATCATGATTCTACAATCATGAGCTATATTTCTATAGCTATGGAATTTCTAACCATATCTATGGAATTTGTAACATTCAATATTATATGGAATCACATATGCATTTCTTTCTTGACCATTTATTCCATAATCTTTGCAATTTGAAGCTTTATTTCCAAAGTTAGTACAAATAAAACAATGACCATAAAAGAAAATTACGTACCTGGGTCGAGTGAATGATATTTTTTGTGATGTAGTCCTTCTGAATTCATGCCTTGGATAATCACGATATTCTCTTATGTTGGGTCTTCTTTGATATATGTCTCTTCTGTAATCTTCTTCTTGAATGTTCTTCATTTCTGGAATGTTCTTCTTTGA